>JAQHUG010000062.1:2587229-2605055 GCA_028555095.1 Dicrostonyx torquatus
TCGAACTTACAGAGCTCCGCCTGCCTCTGCCTCCCGAGTGCTGGGATTAAAGGCGTGCGCACCACCGCCCAG
This sequence comes from Dicrostonyx torquatus, assembly GCA_028555095.1. Lineage (NCBI taxonomy): Eukaryota > Metazoa > Chordata > Mammalia > Rodentia > Cricetidae > Dicrostonyx > Dicrostonyx torquatus. The sequence continues at coordinate 2,587,302 of JAQHUG010000062.1, forward strand.
CTCCACTTGTATGTGTTTTAATTTTGGTTTACGAGCATTACATTGAGAATTTTTGCATCCGTGCTCCCCCATGGAATGTGGTCTAGTATAGTCTTCTTTCTTCCTTGTGTCTTGTCTGTCTTGGTATCAGTGGAATACCAGCTTTGGTTGGTGGTGTCCCTTGTCCTTCTCTCTCTATTTTGTGGAATAGTTTGAGGACTATTGGTGGTAAATCCTTAAAAGTCTGGCAGAGTTTGACAATGATTTCAACCAGGTCTAGGTTTTTCTAGAAAGACTTAATTATTGATTCAGTATTATTGCCTGTTACAGGTCTCTTTAAGTCATTTATTTAATTTTGGTAAATTATACATATTTAAAAGTTTATCAGTTTTCTAGATTTTTCAAGATATTTTTTAATTACAAGCTTTCAAAGTATTCCCTAATAAGCCTCTGGCTTCATAATTCTCATTTTAGCTATAATTTTACTCTCACTCTCTTTCTCTCTCTCTCTCTCTCCCCCTCTTTTTCCCTCCCAAAAGTGTTTATCATGTGACAAATTTTGGAGCAGGTCCTATGGTTGTTTCATGCAGTAGTCTCTGGATATATGTTAAATCCAATTATCTATGACATGATTTAATAATGAAGACATTTTGCTGAGTTTTAAAGATGAGAATGGGATACAGAAGTCTCCTGCCTTTACTGTATCATGACCCAACTGATCTTACATAGCCATTAGCGCTTGTTTTATGAGATTAGGAGCACTAATATTTGATATATACAAAATCACATCTGTTATATCTTCTTAATAAATTGCTACACTTATTGCATAATGGCCTTCTGTATGTTTTCTTTCGTCTAGTTTTGATTTTAAATTTATTTCATCAGGTGCAGCAATTGCTTTGTCAGATCTTTTGGCTTATAGTTTTCATTTGCTTGACAGGAGAATTTTGATCCTTGCGTTTTGGTTTTGGACTTATTTGTCCGTGAGTTGTATAGCTTGGGAACAACAGATAATTGGATCTTGTTCTTTAATCCAACAAGTTAATCTGTGTCTTTCTATTAGTATATTGAGGTCATTTGCATTTAAGCTAATTATTAAGAAGGATCTGCTGTTTCCTATGTTCTGTCAGTACTTGTTCTGGTTTCTTAATTAATTGGTAGTTTTCTTCTCTCCCCATTAGGTGTTTGCTGTTTAGACATTATGACTACTTCCTGGATCTCATCTATTCATCTTTAGTGTCCACTTCTTTTTCTAAATTTGGAATTTTTGCTATAATTTCATGAAATAAATTCTCTATACCTTTAGACTTTATCTTAGCTCTTTTTTGTCTACTCCATGGATTCCAAAGCTGATTTCTCAAATGTATCTCATAATTCTTGGAAGTTTCATTCATATTTATCATTAATATTCATATTTATTTTTCTTTATATTTATCTAAATGTATTGCTGCCTTCACTTTGCCCTCTATCACTGAAATAAGTTCTTTTTATTGGTCTTGTCTATTTGATAATGCTTTCCAATGTATTTTTGTTGAATTATTTCATTTCCATAATTTTTGTTTGGTTTTCTTTCAACATTTCAACATTCCTTGATAAATCTTTCTTTCATAAATTTGAATTTTTGTCATTTCATACCGATAACTTTTTTCTTAGATCTTGAATCAATGAATATTTGTTTATTTGAGTCCTCCATCTAATAACTGATATTTCACAAAGGTAGTATTCTACTGGCTTTTTCTCAGTTTTATTTTCTGGTACTGAGAAATTTTAAGCTTATAGCGATGTCATGGTGAATTTTTGTCTATATTTTCTGTATTGTATTTTGTGAATCTATTAGGGTGATATGTTTTCCAGTTTTGATGTTGTCCCCTTTATCTGCTGTTTTAAGTCGGGGGGGGGTGTTGTTACATTTTGTTTAGTTGTATTATGAGAGTCTTCCTGGCATATTGTCTTTATTTGGATCTATTTTGATTATGGAAACCAACTGCAGTAGCAGATATAATGATTTAGAGAGGCTCCCATGTTAACCTGTGTTTCATGTAAGATTCAGAGACAATATCATATGGTATGTTTGAGGGATATTAGCATTTTCTTTTTTCTTAGAGTGTTAATATTTAATGAATGGAGTAAGGAATAAATAGAAAGGAGAAAAGGAGGTGAAATAAGAATGAGAGAAAAGTATTTGTGTTAGAAGTCTGAAAAGTATCAGAGAAAGTATTGTACATTAGGTTTATAAGAAGGACATAAAGGTCTTTCTAATGAGGTAAATATTAAAATACAACAACCAATTAAAATACAGAGGTGTAAATATTAAGAAATAAGTAAATTGATATAGAAGGTATCATGCCCTCAACCATTCTTTCTACATAGCTAAAAGATGGTGTTTCTCCCCTGGAGTTGTCTTTTTCATTAGTCTCCACATGTAGATGAAGAGAGGCAGCTGTCATTCTCAGTAATTCAATCAAGTTAAGTTAGTGTGACCTTCCAAAATGATTGCATCAACATTTTCCAAAATCCATTGTCTAAAATCCCCTTTTCTGACATCATGGACTGCAAGTTGTAATCTTATCTTTGATTCTTTGAGGCATAGACAGTTTATATAGATCTTATTGTGACTAAAGAAATATGGAATGTCCGTGTGTGTGTGTGTGTGTGTGTGTGTGTGTGTGTGTGTGTGTGTAACCTGTGCAGTCTGTACAATGTTACTTATATCTACGTTTTTAGGGCTGGCCTTTGGGTATTGAATAACCACCTGGCGTGTTCTTTTTTCCTAAGGGATACTATTTCTCCCATTCTCAGCATTTCTTAGTTGCCTGTGGGTTTCTGTGTAGAGTTGAGGCCTCCTGGGCTTTCCCCTTCTACTCTGGCAAGTCTGTTGTTGACCTTGTTCTACTCAGGTTTAGACAGTCAGGTTGGTAAGATTTTATGAGTGTAGCTTCTGAAAATAGTAGAAGACAGTTTCACAACAGTTTCCCATATCCTCTGGCTCCTACCATCTTCCTACCCCCTCTTCTGCAATGGATGTAAGCCTTCTAAGCCTTGGATGTAGAAGTATTCTGTAGACGTTTCTTCCTTGGGACTGGGCTCCATAGCTACACATTTTGTGTGGTTGCAGTTTTCTGTAAAGGTCTCTATCTACTGTCAAGTGAAGTTTCCTTTATGAAGGGTGAAAACTGCATTCATCTATGGGCTTAAGGACAAATATTTAGGATGTAATTAGGGATTATGATGGTTCTTTCAATAAAGTGGTGGTTGTAGGTTCTTCTTGATTCATTTCTTTATTAGCCGTGGGGAGTTGGGTAGGTCTCCAGTACCAGGCACAATTTCTCTCTTGCTGAGCAAGTCTTAAGTCCTATGTAGAGCTGTTGGTCACCACTAAGGTTAGTTTTCCCCTACTGCACCTTGGGGTTATTATATCATGCTAGAAACTGCTGTGGTTCTCAGGCATCATAGCTGGGTAGGATATTGGTTACTTCTCTCCTTTGGAAGCTAAGATAGTGCCTTCTGGTACCATGAAAGCTAGTCCTCAGGAGGAATAATTCAGTCTGCTCCAGTTCAGGGCCTCTGGCTCTGCCATTGAAACGCAAGGTGGGAACTTACCTTCCTCCTCTGAGGAGCACTCAGAGCAATAGAAATAGTCTGTAATGTTTTGGGAACCTCTTGGACAAACCTTGCCAACAGCTCAAAAGGGAGCTTTTTTTGCCTGGTACTGGGGTATCTGGTATGTGGTCATGTCACTCCTGGAAGGAGCATTGTCAGTCCAAAAAAAAATAATGTCATTAAACTATTTATAAATATTTACATACAGATTTAAGTCGCTGTAATGTTTTTATTAGGTATTAAGTTAGTAATATGATTCATTATGGCTTTATCAGATGTCCTTACTGTTCTTTTATCCACTCCCACTTTCTGTATTTATCTAGCCCTCTAATTAGCAGCCCTCTTAGCACTTCCATGATTTGATCATTTGTACACGGCTATCCCTCCCTCTCTGTTGCTCCCTAACAACCCCTACCCCAGCAATGGTCCCTTTTTACTTCCCTGGTTTCTCAGTTACTCCAACTCATTTCTGACAATTTGTAGCTAGGAGCCTCCCATGAGAGAGAATATTCAATGTTTGTCTTCCTGGGTCTGGGTTAGCTCAGTCAATATATCTTTTCTTGTTCTGCCCATTTACCTGAAAAGGTCTTGATTTTACTCTTCTTTCCAGTTGGATAGTATTCCATTGTGTAGATGTTTAACATTTCCATTGTCTATTCATCAGTTAAAGGACATGGTGATGTGTGATTCCCCTCTGTATGCTGTGAATACCATTGGTTAATAATGAAATTGTCATGGGCCTGTGTAGAGCAGAAGAGAGGTAGGTAGGGAAAATTCAACTGAATGCTGGGAGGAAGAAGGCAGAGCAGCGAGAAGCCATGCAGGCTCCAGAGGGGAAAGACGCGAGCTGCCAGCTGGAACCTTGCCGGTAAGTCGCAGCCACGTGGCAATATACAGATTAATAGAAATGAGCTAGCCATAAATATGCTTAAGCTATTGGCCAAACAGTATTACAAATAACATGGTTTCTGTGTGATTATTTCCAGAGTCTGGGAGCCAGGAAACGCACAAGTGGCCTCCCTACAACAACACTGCTTCCATTTTCTAGCTGTTGTGAGTAGTCCAGCAATGAACATGGCAGAGTAAGTAACTGTGAAGCAGGGTGTCGAGTCATTTAAGCATATGCCAAGGAATGGTATAGCTGTGTCATATGGTAGATTTGTTTTTAGTTACTTTAGAATTCTCTGTGCTGATTTCCAGAGTGGCTGGGCCAGTTTACAGTCCTCTCAACAGTGAGTGTCTGGGAGTCCTCTTTTCCCCACAGCACCCCCCCAGCATTTGTTGTCCATTTGGTTTTTGTGGATGATACTTGCTATTCTAACAGGGGTGAGAAGAAATATCAAAGTTGGCTTTGTTTTTCTTTATTATTTATCTCCACAAACTTCTTTTGGGTTAAGCTGTTTCCAGTTTTTTGAGACTGCAAATTGTACCATGAATTTATTCAATTAAGATTTTGGTTTTCAGTTCTTAAAGCATCTTCTTCAAGCCACAGGAGAATTTGTGTTGATATTTTGAATAACATATTTGAATGAACCCTAAGTACAAAACCATTCAGCATGAGTATACACTCATAATTTTAATACAAGCTCAATGCATTTGAGGGAGAGTCGATTATTAAACAGTAAAGATTAACCTGGTGTCTTTCATTTTTGAATTGTTCCTGTTTGCCAGAGATTTCCTGCTGCTTTTGTTTCCTCATTTGATCATTCCATAAGAGACTTGTATTACCAAACCCTGAATCACACTGAGATGCCAGCACTATCAGGAGCAGGTTCTAGACACAAGCAGTTTTGCATTGTCTAGTTGGGTGTAGATTAGAGATCAGACCATAAATGTGTTAAATAAAAGCAAATCTCATGAATATCTGAGATGGGATATTTGTACAGTTTATTTGATTTTGTTCTCAAACTTTCTTTGAGAAGCTACGCTGGCACAATTTTAAGCAGGGTCCACTAGGAAACTCAGGAAACACGAGACCACTGCCCTACAGGGATTACTACAATTTAGCCAAAGGAGAAGGAGCCATAAACATGGGGTAAATTAAACAGCTGCAACATACAAATACCAGATCAACCATCTAATTAAAGGCAGAGGGCAGTATGCTTTATTGCCAAGAGAACAGGACAGGTAGCCTTGGAAAACTTCAAGAAGGCATAATGTCACTTCGAGCTGAACAAGGACAAAGGAGAAACTGGTGTGTGGAACTAGTGAAGGCCAGGAATGGAAGTTCCAAACCCAGGTGGGTGTCCAGGAGTGTGTGACCGTGGGGAAAGGAAGTGTATACAATGACACCAATAATAGCGACTAAAACCACCGATACCTTCATGTGAAATGATGTTCCAGCCTTTTGCTGCTTGGTGGGGTTTTTATTTTATTCTCAAAACAGCTCTATAAGGCTATCAGAAATCTTCTCATTTTGTACAAGTTTGGACTAAGCAGTCCATCTGCGTGACTGAGTAGTCATCACAAGGCAGCAGCTGGCTGTGCTGAGCCCTCTTTTCCTCCTTGCAAGTGGGTTCTCACCTAGAGAACCAAGGGCACTTGTGGAAGTACCTGGCACACAATGGTAGCTGAGATAGGGAATTTCCTGCTTCCATGTTTCACGTGACAAGTCTTAGATTGACTCTCTTCTAGTCAAATACAAAATAGCTCTTAAGTAACCGCCTGGAAGCCACCCTGCGTCAGTTCTTGTATTCCTCGGTTGCTGGGTAGACAGTAGACGAATCTCAGAAGGCTCCTGTCTGGAGTGGCTTCCTAAACAAAGGGTCCTTCCAGGGGCACATTGTGGATCCGCTTGTACCTCCTTCCCTTTCCCACTTCTCCATCAACATGCCAGCACACCCTTTAAAATGTCTCCAGCTTGGCCTTCCAACAACAGCTTAGCAGTCAAACTAATTAATGGTCTGCCTACCCCTTCACAGCATAAGCGTGCACTCCCAGTGGCTTAAAGGAATGGAGGAGAAGGGAACAGAGGGGAAGACCTGGGCTTCTGGGACTTGACCCCCAAAGCTGTCTGAACTTAAAGAGTCAAGGAAAACCCAGGGGGGAAATGGCGGGTTCTGTTGTAAGCCCCACCCCTAATCAGTGTGGTACAATTTCATAGCTCATTATTCCTGTGTGTGTCACAGCACGACTGTGGAGGGGGTGGGGACGGTGATGGAGGCTGGGAGGAGGGGCCTCCCCACTAGAAAGAATCATATGGAAGCAATTAGCAGAGCCTTCCTTCAAAAAAAAAAAAACATTAAGGTGCTTGTAGCGCTGAAGCTCAAGTGACCCCTAGGTTGGGGCCATAATTCACCAACACTTAATACCACTCACCCTGCAGATGTGCATTTTATACAGAAAGATCAGCTTACCACTCTGAAAAATTAACCTATTGAAGGCTGTCAGATTCTGACACCCTCATGGGGGTATTACATAGTGTCTATACAGCTCTCTGTTTTGTCCCTGCCTATCCCCCTCCCCCCCAAAAAAAATTCGAAGCCTGGGCTAATTGGCAAACAAAATGAATAAGAAGAGTAGAGAATGGAAGAGAAATGAAGAACCAAATAGAAATGCTGGGTTTTGAAGGTGGTAAACTCCTTTCTTCAGTTCCCAAACTCAAGTTTGGAGAGAAAAAAAAAGACATCTTTCCCATCCTGGCACACACTTGCTGTCTGTCTGTCTAGGCATTCTAAGTCAGAAGGGTGGGAGCCATGAAGGCTTACGCAGTGTGTCGGCCTAGGGCGAAAATGTGCTCTATCTATGTCTCCATGATAACCGCAGAAAGATTTCTCTGTACAGTAGGATTGAGGGAGGAAGCAAAAGCTCATTTGTTTAAGTGTTTCTCTTTGATGTTCTGAGACAAGGCAATGCCAATGGAAAAGGTGATTGTGGCAGCAAATGTTCACCCTTCCAATTAGTGCTTAGAAATATTAATATTCCATTTCAGGGTTGACACAAATAAACAGCCTCAGGTGATGCTGATGGGAAACTAACAAAAGAAGCCTTTCCTTAGATCAATTTAGTAACACACACTAACAGCCCTAACAGTATGAATACATATGACACATTAAATCAATATTAATATGATTACTAATAAATTAATGTTAAAGGAATTTCATATTAAAATATAGATTTGTTATTTTCAATGGTGTAAATATATGCTGCTACAGTTGTGCTGTATAAAGAGAACAAATGGACGAGAGCTGGAGTCTCAGAGTCCGGGGGCTACGTGCAGCACCTGTGAACAGCGCGATGAAATAAGCTCAGGTGACATCAGGACACTGGCCCTGTAATCTCAGCACGAGGGAGGTCAGGGAGACTGTGAACTCAAGGCCAGCCTGGGCTTCATAAGGGAGACTCAACCTCGGGCAAATCAAAAAAATGAAAAGAAATAATAGTGTAGAGAAAGTTTTTAAGTACAGAACTATTTCAGGCTGGATGGTGAATGATAGAAGTAGAAGCGAGCTTTGCATAAAGCCGTACGTTTCTGAATTCTGCCAAGCCACGTGTTTGTACATCCATAAATTAGTATGGGACCATTCCACAGAGCTAGGACTGGCGCCGCCAATGAAAGAGACTGGAAGCCAAATTCTTCATTTGGGAGAACTCTCTTTCCATCGCATCTCGCCTTCCAGGCCTGACTAGTGTACCCTCTGTCCCAAAGGGCTCTACCTTCATTGTCTAGCTCGCCATAGCCCCCTGCTGCTCCCTAAATGCCGCTCCAGTCCTGCCCTTTGCATGGGCATCATCAACTCTAAGTGACTTAGCAGGCCAGATCTGAAGGAGAAGCCCCGCTTTATTACTTTTGAAAACTACTTTCTCAAAAAACTTCAGTACTGCCTCTGAAAAAAATAAAAACTCAGCGCTTGTCTCCTGGTGCTGCTGTGAAAATTAAGCAGGCATATGCTTAATGACTTAATGAAAACCAGTTAATATTAATTCTCTGTAACTCATGTCTAATTCTAGGCTAATGTCTACTTTTTCCATATTAAGAGATAATACCCCATAACTTCCAGATGGCAAGAAGTTATTATAAGCTTCATGAAAAATGTCTTCACAAACAGAGATTCTGCTTCCCTGACTGTGGACATGCTAATTGACAATATGAAGAAGGCGCAGGGGGTAACTTGGGGATTTTCTGTTACACTATCCGGCCATTATCTTTCCTCAGCTACCAGCGTTTTCAGACGATATAGATAGGGGTGGCGTATACATCTATATGCCAGTGATAAATAGCCAAGAGCCAACTGCCCTCCAGCAATGTGTGGTTATGTCAGTAAGCCACGTTCAGTTAGGGTGCGGGAACGGACAGGTCAGCCAAGTCAACAGAAGGGCTGGCAGTTCCCGCACATGGGAGATCAAAAGGCCAGCAGACGAGCCACAGCCTTGACAGCCAAAGGCTGGAAATTTAACCCGGTGCCCCTTGTTTGGATGCCAGGCAGCTCACAGTAGGCCTATTCCTACAGGGACCGGACTTTTAAAGAACAATGACAACCACGATGCACACATTCTCAGTGGGGGGAAACTGCGGGCTGGGAGGATGCCGTGGCTGAACTCTACCGCTGTCTTTGTTGCGACGTCTACAGATTCAGACTGTAGTTAACAATGTTGTGTTGGAACCGAAGACTGTAGAGAGTTGATCTCAGAGCTCTTACAACACATTTAATAAGTGACTGTGCAGGTGCTGGGGTGTTCGAAGTGACAACTGTGCAGGTGCTGGGGTGTTCGAAGTGACTGTGCAGGTGCTGGGGTGTTCGAAGTGACTGTGCGGGTGCTGGGGGTGTTCGAAGTGACTCTGCAGGTGCTGGGGTGTTCGAAGTGACTGTGCAGGTGCAGGGGGTGTTCGAAGTGACTGTGCAGGTGCTGGGGGTGTTCGAAGTGACTGTGCAGGTGCTGGGGTGTTCGAAGTGACTGTGCAGGTGCTGGGGTGTTCATTTGTTTGACTGGAGTATGCTGCTTTTGCTGTGAATGGAATTATTGAAGAATTGTGTGGAGGGGAAAGAAAGTGAAGAAGGGAAGGGAGGAGAGAAGGAGGGAGAGGGCCGAGGGAGAGATCATCTTGAACAATGGTTTTATAATGCATAGATCTCAATTTTATTTTCTATAAAATGATTGCTGGGGCCTACTTTCCAGTTGCAGAGTTTAAACCAGGTTTCCGTGTCAGCGCTTGGGAGATCACTGTGAGAACAAGGATGATGTCCGGATTTTCTAACACCCTGTTTGGGACTTTACTAGATTTTATGCAATGTATATGTTTAGGTGATCAAACTACATTTTCTATTTTCTGCTTAGAAAGATATGGTGACAGACCATTTCACTAATGCCACAAGAATCAAAAGTCAGGTAAAAATAATGTATACCTTTAGCTGGGCGGTGGTGGCGCACACCTTTAATCCCAGCACTCAGGAGGAAGAGGCAAGCAGATCTCTGTGAGTTCAAGGACAACCTGGTCTACTAGAACTAATTCCAGGACAGGCTCCAAAGCTATAGAGATACCTTGTCTCGAACAAAAAAAAAAAGAAGAAGAAAAAAGAAAGGATGCCTTTTACAAATGAGAAAGCTGAGGCTAGCTCTGAATTAATTTGCCTATCAGCCACCCACAAACCATGAAATATGGGACCCACCTCACCCAACTCTATGCTGACAGAGTACTCCAGTTAACGGAATGAAATTCCCTGCTCTCTGTAGCCAAACCAGAACTGCATTTGGAAATCAGGATCAGAAGTTTGGTGATATTGGATCAGATGTTTATTAAGTGCCTCCTGGCACCTCCCAGTCCTCTCTTGGCTCTCCCAACCCCTAGTATAAATTATCTGACATTAGCATGGAGATCTTTTCATTGGTGGTCTTTGAAAAAAAAAACATTAACGTACAGGAAAGAAAATTTCTCTTCACGGGGACAAACGTAATCTTATCAGGAGCGAGCAGGACAATAACAGGAAAAGGGATGGGAGAGAGGAGTCAACCGCAGGAGAAGGCTCAGGGAGGCTCCTAATCAGACCCTGACAGCCAAGGTCTATTGTGAGCTGGAAACAAGGGTGGGGCACCACCACTTCTGAAGCTGACACTGGGGAGTGTCCATCCCCAAAATAGCTTTCAATGGAGGCAATGTTGACTTGAGTCCTGAGGCTGCAAGCAGAGAAAATATTTATGTGAAGCTCATTTTCCTAAGCAATGGCCTCCGAGGGAAGCCTAAGACTAAGATGAGGAACAAGAAACCCTAAATCTGAGCAGGAGAAAAGGAACCTTCAAGTAAACTAAATCCATCTCAGTGGTACAGAGGCCATCTCTTGTCCCACACCAGAAGCAGCCATCCTTTGCGGCATGTTTGAGAGACAGCCCAGCCCACTTGGCTCTGAAGAAGCTCTGTCCTCAAGCTTCATAGACCCCAGGGAACTTCTGACCAGGTTGGGCCACAGCCATGCCAGACCAACAGCAGTAACAAAGGAAACTCCACTCTGTGATTGGCTTTCAAGCTTTGTGTGGCCCAGTCCTGTTTTCTCTCTTCTTTCCTAAACTCCTCTTGCAGGTCCAGTCTGATGCTGCAGGTGGTCCACGGTGTGTACAGTGTACAGGGAACTGTGGGCTACCTTCCAGGGCATCGGTCCTTACAGGCTTAGCAGAAACAGCAAGGGCAACGAAGAATATCACCTGGATATACTTCTCTATCTGACAACAAATCTGAGGGCGGAGAAAATATACTGAGGGCTGGGAAGCAGTAGGATTCTCTAGTTCTACATTATGCAAGAATATAAAAGCACTCCGTCCAGAAATTTCACTTTGGAGTCAGCTGGAGAGAGTGCTCGGTGGTCAAGAGCCCTTACTGCTCCTGGGGAAGATCTGAGTTCAGTTCCCATTGCCCATGGAAGGGGGCTCACAAGCACTTACAACTCCAACTTCGGGTGACCTGACACCCAGTCCTATCATCCATGGGACTATATGCACCCCACACTCCCACACAGCGATGTACACAAATACACATGATTGAAAATAAATTTAAATCTTAAAAGAAATTTGTCTTGAATATTCTATGCACTATGGTGTAATTGTCGCTGTATGCATGGCTTGTTTGGTGTTCTCAGAATCCTGGTAGGATAGCTTGCTTCCTTTGTCACTTGACTTTAGTTTTAATTATTATACCAAATAGAGCTTTCTGTATGTCTCCACAATGCTCCTCTCCACATTTAAGTCGTCGGTCTTTCCCCTTAGACTTTTGAACTCAAATGATAGAATGGGTTGGAATGTCAGTCCAGAGAGCCTAGCTCTCTGAGAACTTCAGACAGGTTGACTAAGAGAAGGGTCTTTGGGGGCAATTAAAAGATAATATCAATAGAACTGGACAGTGTGACAAGCTAATGGTCTCCTGCTGCCAAAGAAGAGATCTCAGAGAAACTGAGACATTATTTTCAGAGCTGGGGGCCATTATCCTGTCAGAACACTGTCCTCTGGTGGTTTGGCTGCTATTATACCCAGTGATTAGAACAATAAATTTTAAAAAGAACTACAAGGAGGAGCTAAGTACAGGGTTGTGTAGCTCATGAACCAAAAATTCAAAGCTGAAATTTACCAGACACTTAGCCATGGGCACCAGTACCTGTGGCATTCCAATTACAATGTCCTCTTGTCCCTGATCACAGTGAATCTTAAAAGTCCTACAGTTGTGCTTTTGTAACATATATATGATATGTTATATATGTCATATATAATACATATGTTTTATATATATATACACATATATAGTCATCTAGTCCCTGTCAATACTTGAATAATACAACCCAGAGTTCTCTTTTAATGCATATCCTTAGGCTCAGTAGGAAAAAAATGTGTATTAGTCAAATAAGGACCTGAATTCAAATCTCCAGAACCCATTATAGCCTGGCATGTTGGCATGAGTCTATAAACTTGGCACTCTTATTGTGGGATGTAGGGTAGAAAGAGCAAAAACTCTGGAAGGTCAAGGACAGCTGACATGGTGTATCCAGTGATGAACAACAAAAGAGTGGCTCAAATAGGATAGATGGCAAGACTAATTCTAGAGGTTGTACATACTAACACTCATACATTCACTCATGAACACACACACACACACATGGGTGTGTATGTGTGAGTGTATGTGTGTGTGTGTGTGTGTGTGTGTACATATCACTGTGCAAATTCCAAAGAACTACTTCCTACCCACAATGAGCTATAAATTACCAATGAACAGAGTTTATATATCACACCAAATATCCTAAAATCCTAGTATGTGCTCCGGTGAGTTTCTACTGAGTTGTTGACACTTTCTTCTTAGTAGTGATTTGGAAGGTATTGTCTGAGACAGGACATGAAGTTTAAACCCTCCTGTAGAGAGGGAGGAAGCAATTGATACCATCCACTCTGTAGCCATCAGGATGGGAAGTAGAATAAAAATAACTTTCTATCCCAGCTATCTCTGTTTTCATCCTGGTCTGAAAGGCTTTGGAATATTCTAACATGGCATGCTCTATAAGAGGCCTGTACTTGGGGTCTAGGGTATTTGTTGACTGGCCAAGCGACTTCTGAATTATGCTTCTATTATTTATGCTTCTATTATTATTTATTATGCTTCTAGTAGAGTTTTTGTGGGTTAAGGGCCAGACAATAGTGATCATTGACACTGTTCTTCAACAGAATCCCCTTTGCAAATACTGGGTCTTAACATGTCCTAACATCCGGGTTTCTTGTTTTCTTTCTTGCATGCTTGTTGAGTTAGGAGTAGATGTGTCACAGTACACAAAGACAGACATGTGTGCAAGTCTATGACAATATCAACAGCATATTCTCTTCTATTATAATCCATTTATGTTTTCTTCCAACATTTTAAGTTAGCACAAAAAAAACCTTTTAAGGCCATGGAAGAGTCTCACAGACAACATTTGCCTCTGTAGTAGCACAGGGATCAGTGCATTCGAGGTGTACATTCTAAACAAGATAAATGCTGACTCCACATCAGACAGCTCAAACGAGGTGGACAGAAAATGTGCAAAGAACAATGTGTCCCTATGAAGAGCTGTAGCATTACTCTTGCTTCCAAAGAATGCAGGGTCACATCTGCTTACTTAGCACATACACTGCACTAGTTCCTGCGAGTCATCTAGAGATGATGTAGAGTACAGGCGAGGGTGGTAAAGTCTACATACATTGTACCGTTTTCTATAAGGGACTTGATCATCCTTATAAGTGTGTAGGAATCTTGGAATGAGCACCAGAGATGCTGAGACAATTGCATTTCTTTCATATCACTGATTTATCCTGCCACCTATCGTTAGAATATATTTACCCATATTTTTACACCGAATAATGTGTAACAGAAGTAAATATATACCAGATCATTAAAAAAAACCAATTACCTTCTTTCATGAGTAAGTAAACAAGACTTGGAACTGCAAACACATGAGATCAATTTACAATGATCTTAGATCACGCATTCTGTGCATTAACCAAATCCAGTCAGCTTGCCTGCTTTCTGACTTTTGCCTGTCTGTACCTCATCCAACCTCCAGGCTCTGTCTAGTGCATTCATCTTGTGCCCAGGTCCAGTATGACGTAGCCTAGGACACACATCTGTGTACCCCTCCAACCCAATACGTGTAGCTCTCACCCCTCATCAAAGAGGCTTCTTTTCTTAGCACGTGAACATCATTACAGCAAGTCACAGCTGATCAAACTACAGAGCCCAACTGAGAGTGTGGTGCCCAGTTCCAACTGCTACATCCGCCACACAACCTTACATCTAAGGCTCAGGGACCATCATAAAAGAGTGATAGGAAGACTGCAAGAACCAGAGAACCTGGGCATCTACTGAGATATTTATTGTCTCTGAAAGGCTGGAAAGCTGCACACACAAAATCTCAACAGTACGGTCATTTAAGAAGACCGGCACAGCGACAATAGCTGACATGCTGATGTGGGTGGATGATCTCACAAGGTTCCACTGCTAGCTGAAGACTGACAGACAGTGACTGCTGAGAAAAGAGGACTCAGTCCTCCCTGTGGATGAGCCCCACAGTTGGTTCTCCAATCCCAAGCTGTTAGCCTTAAAACCCTGTAGAAGAACAACATTACACTAAGTGGAATCAACAGTTTGTGTGCATGCATAGTTTACTTAAATATACGTTAAAAGGAAAGAAAAGGAGGTCATAAACTTTAGATGGAGCAGGGTAGTGGGCTGGAGGGGGAGGATTGTAAATACAGTACTCATCTATGAAATTCTTTTTTAAAAGTAAATAATTAAAAAAATTAGTTATCTGCCTTCCAAAGCAAACACACAAAACAAGGAAGTGCAAATACTGCCTAAAATTACCTGGAAGTCAGTGGAGGAGCCAGGATCAATGCTTCCAACTTGGAAGTCGGTGTTCCCCTCCTAATCCTCGGGCTCAGAGTGTCATAATGTCCAGTCTCTAGACTACAGCAACAAGTCGGCCAGAGCTGGCTGTGTCACCCCCCACACCTAGGTTTCTCTGCGTCTTCCTCCTGCAAACTGAAGAAATGGTTTAGAGAGTACGTCATACAGCTAAAAATCTAATGATATAGACTTCCAATGTTTACCTTCCAATTTCAATATAAAGGTACCTTCATGAGCCTAACGCTTAGGTGGCCTAAGAAGTAGGGAACCAGGTGTCTCTGAGATTCCTGCACAAAACAGCAGTCAAAACAAACAAACAACAACAAAATACCTATAACAGTGGGTGGAAACTTCCCAGTTATCTTCCAGTCTTGAAATGAGTTGAAGGTTTTTGGCTCAAAGATGAGAGAAGATAATGAATGATACATGCCTGGAATTTTGTGTCCAGAAAAGTATGACAAACTTGAATCTGATGTCCTCAGGACTGATCTGAAATATGGGTGTGAGCTCATCAGCCGAGCTCTTGACCCAAGACAGCGCCGCTCTACAATGCAGGTTGCCCCCTGGATGGGGGAGGGGAGGGAGAACAATGGGATTGAGTAGAAGAAACTGAAAGAGGAGAGAGGAGGAGGTTCAAGAAGTTTAAACCATATTCTGATTAGATCCTTAAATGGAACGTTCCCCCCAGAAGCCTCAAGAAAGTGAGCATTTGACATCTATTTTTGAGTTAGAAAAGAATAGCATTTAAAGATGCTTTTCAGACAACGATACTATGTAAATGCACTTGGTTTTACAGATTCTGATGGTATCACATTTCAAAACATTAAAATGAGTTCCTTTCCTTCTGGATGTGAGATAGAGACAATTCTTATCATATTTTAGTCTAAAATTGAGTGGTTAATGTCAAGTCATCTTACCTCAGGAAAGCTTCGTGTCACATATGGTATGTGAGATAACAGCTCGAACTTTTTCTGTGGAAAATCATTTCATTTCTCACATGTGTGAGATTTTAATCCTAATCTGCTGGAACTGCACTTGCTAAAGAAAGGCCGGCAGGTGGCGCTGTCACACTGCACAAATTTAACGTAGTTCCAATGTGGACTCCAGACTTTGGCTTGCAAACTCTTTCTACATGCAAAGGTCTGTCTTTGCTTCAGTCAGAGCTCTTGAGAATCTCAAGAAAAGCTAGTCAGCTAGGAATCTGATTCAAGTCTTGATGTTTGTAGATCACGAGAGAAATATTGAATCAGAGTACACATTAGCACATCCATAGAAAGATCAATTTGTCAATGGCTTCCTAGCCATAGGTTATACTGTTATATGCAGTTTCATGAAATGTAGTCTCCCCAGTCATTAAGACTTTTCTTGCTTCAATAGCTTTGAGGCACAAAGTGCAACCAAACCACTTTGTAGCTCGGGCCTATTTCTTCATGTTATGATATTTGAAATTTTACTTCCTTCCCTGAATCCTGCTTTTAATTCCAAGAACGAAATAAGACCCATCTCAGAGATTTTTATGGGGGAGGGAAAACCAAATGATCTCCATGATAATGTCAGATATAACATATTGTGCTATCCAAGGTATTTTATTAATATTGTATTATTCCACGAGGAATAACTTCTGTGTTGAGCTTATCTCAGTGGATCAAACAGTGAAGTGAGGATCTCACACTGCATGCCCTCTACTGAGGCTCCATTCATTCCCATCTGTATTTTTATGCCCATGACAATGGAAAAGTTCCAAACCCTTGATTTTTCTTGTCAGTCTTGACCAGATTCCCAGTGGGAGGAGACCGAAGGATTTTCCCTGCCTTTGTTTGACAGGTTTGGCACCTGTAGCTGTGTCAGGTATGTCTGAGGAGCAAATGTTGCTGCACCATTGTTCCAGTTCTTCAAGATAATGGTCCCATTCCATGTATGCATTTGTTTCAAGGAGACATCATACGTGAGAAGAGGGCAATATTTGTCCACTTTGGAGAAATTTGGCATCAAAGTAATCCTAAGGAACTCCAAAACACGTTCAGTGGGAACAGAATATTTTCAAGACAGGTGGAGTTTTACATTGAGGGTGGTGTTATTGCATAACAGGTAGGACTCCCCATTGAGAATTTTAATTACCAAAATGAGAAAAAATTGTATAGAAACAGAAAATTAAGAACCAGTATAAGAAGTTCAAGACAAAAGGACTATAAAGTGAGTTTCAGGCCAGCCTGAGCTATGCAGAAAAGAGAGGGGGGAGAGAAAGCTGGTAAAGATAAGGAGAAAGAGAGGGAAGGGAAGAAGCTTATGGCAAAGAGAGCTAACCATGAGTCACAATTCAAGTTCACAGTCCAAAGTCCACTCAGGATGGATTCACTACCTAGGGCTACATTTTGATCATTCCTGTGGATTAGATTATGTACTTACTTCCTCACAATTCAAAGAGAAGATTCTGATTGTTTTGGGGGACAGATGGGATGGTTCCACTCATTTGCCTGCATATAGAAGTTTCCAGTGCATCAGAGAGATATTGGAGAAGTCCATGATAGAAGAAGCCAAAGTTCCTCACTCTCCATGGACAAGAAATATGTAGAAAAGCTATAAATCTTGCCTGGAAAAATCATAAACAAAACCCAAATTCTCTCCTGGGATAAGTCAGAAATAGTCTGCGGTTTATTGTAGAGTAGATAGCTAGCATCATCAGAACTAATAGAAACTTTACCAAAACACCATGTGTTTTTTTAACAACAACAAAAAAATATATCAAATGTTTCACACTCAGAAAAGGGAACAATGGCTTTGTGGTAAAGTGCTGAAAACACTTCCTTCACAGAGTAAAGATGTTGAAG
>JAQHUG010000062.1:2626879-2642083 GCA_028555095.1 Dicrostonyx torquatus
CCTCTTTTTGTCTCTTCAAAACAAGAACTCTGAATCTAAGCTCCTTTGTTCAACTTTTTTCCTTACCATTACCAATTACAATTTGTAAACAACCACCCTAAATGATGACAAATATCCATAACCCACTGAATGACCAAAAACCACCCAACACATCTCTTGGGAATGTGAGTGTCATGTTCTTATAGTTATTTCCGGGTGAAGACATCTTTAGGGGTTCCTGAAGATAAAAATTTAGGTTAAATTGTCAAGTCCTGGGAGAGGTGACTATATCATTAGTTGTCCAGTCTCTGTGTAATAGGAAAGCGCAGGGTTTGTCTCTAGTCCTAGCTAGAATAGTCTGTGAGACTGGATCATGTCAGAATGTTCTAAGCAGTTTGTAGACCAAGGCCAATATTTAGACAGTATTTATCATCTTAGTGGTATTATCATCTCTGTAGCCTTTTTCGTTTGTTTTTGTTTTGTTGCTATTGTTTTTCAAGAAAGGGTTTCTGTGTAGAGCCTGTCCTGGAAATCACTCTGTGGACCAGGCTGGCCTCGTACTGACAAAGATCCACCTACCTCTGCCTCCAGAGTGCTGGGATTAAAGGCATATGCCACCACCACCTGGCCTTCTCTAACCTTATAATGCAATGATAAAATTGGTCCTCACTTAAAGTCCTCTGGCTGACTTTGAATAGCTCTATGATTTGTTTTAATAAGATTTTATAAGGCTTGTATCTTGTCACTCATATCAATTAACTTTTTAGAGATAAACCAAGAATTAGCAATATAATAATTAACATTATGTCAATCCCAGTTAAGTTGACTATATCTGCATTTAGTTGATTTAATTGTCCCAATTTTAAATTATGCACAATCATACAGTGGACTAACACTCTCCATTGTAATTGAGCTTCCAACTTTTAACATGGGAAAAAATTCCCCCCCCCTAATTAATTTCCCCTTTAAGAAGTCTCAATTGTCTCACAAATCTGCTGATGATGGTGATAAAGCTGTGAAGCTGACTGCTGCTGCGTAGAACAATAGAAGCCCAAGCGGGTTTTAAAGCAGCTACCTAGTGTGGCAGCAGCCTAAGGAGGTGGTCCAGAGAAAGCCCACCAGGAGAGAAGAAAGGAAAACCTAGCCAGGTGAGGTGGTAACTCTGGCCATGAGGAACTCCAGGCTGTGCCAGTGGCTGCAAAGCCACAGACAAGCTGCAGTTTTTCATGAATTGGTGTCCCAAAGTTGGATGCCAGATGTAGCATAAATATAATAAGTCTTAATAATAAAATCCCTGAGTCAGATATAAAGGGGTGAAAGCTGAAAGATCAGAGAAGCAGAGCAGTCAGACACTAGTTCCTCTACCAAACCCTCAGAATGAATGGGTGATGATCCTGTCTCTAGGACTCCTCAGGCTGAAAGCCTTGGGCTCCTGTCTTCTCCCACCTTATATTCCTCTCTCCTCCCAGCCACAGCCCTTTCTGTCTCTGCCTCTCTAGTGCTGGAATTAAAGGTGTGTGCCACTACTGTCTGACCTTTGTGGCTAACTAGTGGCTTAGCTCTGCACTCTGATCTCCAGACAAGCTTTATTTGTTATATCACAAACTAAATATTACCACAACCAACTTCATGATAAGGGTCCAGAGCGAATATCGCTCATGTTGCCCCTTTCTAGTTCAGAAGATGGCATTTTCTGTTACTTGAGAAAACTTATAGGTCGTCCTTACCACTGTGGACTTCCTCTCTACTTCAATCTGCTACTAAACTTTGCTATGTTTACCTTCTTGGTATCTCTTTAAACCATCCATTGCATGTTAATCACCAGTATTCACGTGCAGCCCATAGCCATCACTCAGCTAGATGCCCATAGATAGGTCTTTGCTTCCACTCAATGTTCCTGTAGTCTTGTTCCTGTTCTCAGTAAAGCAGCTGAAATAAATATGTAAGGCTTAGCAGGAAATGACAAACCTCTATTTTTTTAACCTCTTTCTTGAGGTTTCCAGGCTCATACTATACAACCATCCCATTCCTTCTCGAGTATCCAAACTGGCCTTCTGAAAACTTCGGGAATTCACCAAGTCTAAAGTCCTGTTACCCCCAGAAGCTAATCTCTTCTCCTTTAGAAGTTCCCCAATGCCTCCTCTGACTTAAAATATCTTTCTCTCTCAGAACATACCACTTCAACATCTGTATTTTCTTCCCTGTGACTACTGAATTAATGTGTATACCCATATACAAGCACATACTTACTAAAGACTCCATAAGCATAAAACACCACTTGACATACCACTAAAAGGTCAACGAGAAACTGCCGTCTACTAAGTGTTCAGTGACTATGTGTTCCATGGGAAAAAACTAATGCATTAATGTATGAGTAATACATAAAAGACAAACCCCCAAACCCTCACACTCCATATGCCTCCCACTCTCAACCTACCCCGACTCCCCCATTGTACTTGATTTATTTTGAGATATTTTTTGCTGAGATTTCTTCCCATCGGGGACATTCCTTCCTGGTCTAATTATACCTGAGATTACTCGGCTTCATCTGCAGCTCTAGCCAAGCCACTAGGTTGCCTTGCATGTTAATCAAGCCATCTGGAAAACAGGGCATGAAATTGTAAGCCCCTGACTAGAAGCAGATGCAGCAACTGAGCTGAGCTATGTTTCCTTTTCAGTAACTAATTGCACACATGCTACAATATGGGGAAAAACATTATAAATCAATTAGGCTATCACAGCAACATTGTGCTCTGTAAACAGAGAGCTAGGTCTTGGCGCTGCAAGTGGGAGATGGGAGCACCTGATTCTCCTGCAGTTGGCCTTGGATAATCACTTACATCTTTACATTTAATTGGTGCTCCCCTAATCCAGGTTACCGGGAAGATTGGTTGACGGATATTTGTTGAGAGGTTTGATTTTTCTGAGTCAGAGGGAGGGTTATTGCTGGAGGAAGATAAGAATCATTAAAAATATCATGTCTATAAGGCACTCGTACATTTGATAGCCATGGTTTTTTTTTCAGTAGCCAGAGTTAGGGCCGACAGGCACTTTAGAACAAGGATGTCAGAAGCAAAGGGGTATGTAGCCATGAAGTAGCTAGCTGTGTTGTAGGCAATGCCTCCAAATGCCCAAGACTTGTACAACATTGATAACAGGGATCAGGTGACCTGGGTTTGCATTTGAGGTCAGAGGAATAGGTCATACATGGGCCTTCATTGTCTGTTCCGCCTCCTTTCTGTTTGCTTGGTGTTTGCTTCCATGGAACTTGTACTCCCGCTTAATGAGTAAACTTCCGGATGTGCCACTTGAGGTAGAACTATCGAGGTTGGATCCCCACCTCTAGCTCAGCAGTAGTGCAGAGGATAGGGGCCAAAGGAAAGGCCAAGATTTCATGAGTGGAGCGATGGCTTGGGAGGCAGAATGCTTGCTGCTGAAGCACAAGGTCTTGGGTTCAGATCCCCATGTCAGTGGGTGTTACAACCTGACATAGTTCCAGCACATAGGAGGTGGAGACAAGGGATCTCTAAAGCAAAAAAAAATAGAAAAATGTCTTAGTTAGAATCACAATTGCTGTGACAAAACCCCATAACCAAAGCAACTTGGGGAAAAGAGGGTTTCCTTGGCTTACACTTCCACATCACTGTCCATTACCCAAGGAAGTCAGGGCAGGAACTTGAACATGCAGGATCCTGGAGGCAGGAGCTGATGCAGAGACCATGGGGGATGCTGCTCACTGGCTTGCTCCCTCTGGTTTGTTCAGCCTGTGCTCTTACAGAAGCCGGGACCATCAGCCCAAGATTGGCACCGTGCACAGTGGACTGGGCCCTTGCTTATTAATCACTAATTAAAAAATGTCCTACAGGCTTGCCTACAATCCGATATTATGGAAACATTTCCTCAATTAAAGTTTCCTCTTATCAAATGACTCTAGCATGTAAAAGTTGACCTAAAACTAGCCAGAACAATGGACTATACAAATGGGAGAGCCCTGGGCACAGTTGAAAAACCACATCTTAATATACAAAGTGGAGATCAAGGGAGGGAGACACTCAACATCATCCTTAGACCTCTGCACATGTGCAATGCACATTCACACACACACACACACACACACTACACACTACACACATGAGAAAAAAGAGAAAAAAAGCAAGACTTTGCTGGAAAGGACTTTTGTTTTTAAGAAAGTAGATTCAACATGGATTTTGAAGAAGTCTCTAACACAACTTTTAAATGTTTAGTGAGTTTATGGGGAATGAGCTCCCAATGTGAACATAGCCAGCAGGACGGAGTCTATTCAAAAACTGCTTCAGGCATTAACAAACTTTTCTCTGTGTCATATATATTAATTTTGCTTTATCAAACAGTTGACTCAAACCCAGCTATGCTTTAGCCTGACATTAGAAATGTCTAAACTTCAGCAGTGCCCTGGGATCACTAGCGATACAGCCCAGCCACTGACACTATTAAAGCTGGCTCCACAAAATTTTACCAAGTGACTTCTTTTAGACTAGAGAACAAAAAATTCTCAAGAGCAAAAATGTCAGTATATTTGTGTATTATATTACCCAGCATCTGGATGGTAACGTACATCATTTTGCTTTGATAGTCACATTTGTCTTTATGAATCTAAACAAGTTCTATGTAGATGTTCAGAGAGAGAAGTAGAATTTGAATCCATATTTATTTTTACTAGAAATTCCCCATACTAAACATTCCCCTCTTGTTTGTCTCAGCCTCGACCCCAGTGCCTAATGTACAGAAGTTTCTCTAAATGCCAGTTGCCGCTTAAGTAATTGAGTGGATTGGCCACAATTTGACCATTTCCAAGCTCAAATTCTATATGAATCCTGCTGTATTCTTCCAATTGATTAGGTAAAAATAATCATAGACTATAACAGGACTACAGAAATCTTAATAGATACTCCAAGTTAAATTCCTTCTAGAATTGTCTTCTTTTGTGTCTATCTAAAAGTATAACATTCTTATCAGCTGTAGACTGAGGTCTTGGTCAAAGGGCAGAATGAAAACAATGACTGGTTGGACTGTCTAGTAACATCCAGGACCACCGAATGTTGCTTATTGTAAGCTCAGTCCAACGTCCTGCGAGTTGTCCCTGGAAGCTTGCTCTCCAGGCCCATGCCTAGGCTTCACGAGTGCTTGCAGAACAATCTGTGCTCTGAACTTGGTGCCATGAGCTCATAAATCACATAAGGCAGAGAGACAGTGGTCAGGATCTCTCACAGGCCGAGGCAGCATAAAAGAAAACAAGGATGGGCTGAGGAGTGGGGCTGGAAGGGTTGGCTGGGGAGTGAGAAGGGAGTGAGCCTTAGCTGCTCTACAGAATGTTCCCCAGACAT
Source organism: Dicrostonyx torquatus (assembly GCA_028555095.1). Classification (NCBI taxonomy): domain Eukaryota; kingdom Metazoa; phylum Chordata; class Mammalia; order Rodentia; family Cricetidae; genus Dicrostonyx; species Dicrostonyx torquatus. The sequence continues at coordinate 2,632,222 of JAQHUG010000062.1, forward strand.
GAATCATGATCACACTAGGAACCCTGTCCATGGGGCAGAAGGTGTCAAATAAACATCATATCACGGGGAGTCACCTCAAGGGCACAGATGCTAGCAACAACTGTTGAGTAGGGAGGAGTCTCAATGGATGCATTAGCCAATTTACGGTTGAAAAATGGAAAAGACTCAAGCCATGACTCTGTTCTTAGCCAAGTACTGTCAAGTACGTTCATCCATTCATTCTTTCATTCATTCAATCATTCAGGCAGCCAAATCTTGTCCAGCTAAATCTCTGTGACAGGTACTGGACTCTGTATTAAAGATAGAGTAAACACTGTCACGATCCCCAGCAGCCTGGAAGGGAAACAGAGATGGAAAGAAAAGTACTGTGTGAGGAATACCATAGGGAGAAAAGGAGTGGAAGATGTATTATGTGGTTTGTTATTTAAATATAAACCTTTCCATGCTAATTAATTTTAATTGTCTTTAAATTAATTTTGATTGACATGACAATTATGCATTTTCACAGAGCAATGTGTGATGCCTTGCAACATGTATACGCCATACAAGAAGGAAGTCAGTGTATTTAGCATCACCATTGTCTCATACATCGGTCCTTGGACTGAGAACATTCAAATTCTATTCAACCACGTAAAAGAAGGAAGTTCTGTCATCTGTGACAACATAGCCAACAAACAGGAAAACACTGTGTTATAAGAAATAGGTCAGCTACCAAAAAAGCAAATTCCATTTGATTATATTTTTTTCTTCATGGATCTAAAAATACTTTTCTCCAGATGCCAAAGAGACTAGTTGTTACCTGGGGATGGAGAGAAGAGGAAGGAGAAAGAGGAGGGCAGACATTGATAATCACCTGCAAAACTACTTAGGGAAATCATCCCTCGTGTTCTGTAGATAGTGTCCTATAAGATTCTATAGTTTATGCTGTATTTCTCGGCAGGATGACTGTGGTTCGTCCTGAATTCTCTCATTTACTCCTTTATGTTCAGTATTAACATAGAGCTCTCAGATATGGGTGCTGCACCCTGGCTAGTCTACTTGGGTTTCTTGTGCTACTGACCCTCTGTTGTCACTACTTCAACACACTGTTACCTTATTGTCCTTCCACATGGGTGACTGAGGTGGCCCCATTTTTTATCATACTGAAGTTAGACTGTGGCATTCCACTTCTTTCTGTCATTTGCAGGCAGGGTCCCTGGTTTCTCCTACTCAATGCATGTTTGACCAAGGTCCGACTAAATTCCAGATTATTTATTTACCTATTTTTGCTGTGAAATCAGGTATCTACAGGAAAAAAAACCATTTTATGCCACTGTGAAAAGACACCATGACCAAAGCAAATTATAAAAGAAAGTGTTTAATATAGGACTAAAGTCTTAGAGAGTTAGAGTCCATGATTATGAAGAAAAAAACCTGACAGCAAAAACCGCTGGGAGCTCATATGTTGTTCCTCAGAAACTAGGTGACAGGAGTGGAGTTTGCTGGTGATGACACAAATCTTTAGAGACTTCAAGGCCTGCTTCCAGTAACATGCCTCCTCCAACAGAACCACCTCTCCTAATCTTTCCCAAACAGTGTTACCAAGTAGGAACCAAGTATTCAAACATCTAAATCTATGGGGGCCATTCCCACTCAAACCACCAAACCCTGAAAGCAGTTCACGTCTAAATCATGTTGGCATCTGATGGCTCACTGAGCCCCCCTGACTTGCTCACTTATTGCCATCTCCTGACTCCTGGGTACACATGTATTATAAATTCCTATTGCTGAAGGTGTCACACACTTCTGACACAGTACTCAGTTCGAAGTGTTCAACCGTAAACAGACTCAGAGAACTTTATATTTATGTGTGTGTGTGTGTGTGTGTGTGTGTGTGTAGCAAAAATAAAGAATTTGTGAATTTGATATGGAGTGGAAGGAATGGAAGGAGTTGGATAGAGGAAAGGGAAGGGGGAATAAAATATTATATTTTGACTAAATATATTTTGATTAAAGACTTAAAACTTTATAATTTAGTAAGAGAAACTAAAATTAAACTAACAAGAGGTTGTTTATTCTTTGGACAGTTTGCAGTAAATATGAAGCTAGGGATATTATACTTTTGTAAGAAGCTAACAAAGGGAAATACAGGTCTATTTTAGCATGTCCTATTTAGGGCCAGCAAGATGGCTTACTGGGAAAAGGTACCTGCTGCTAAGCCTTACCACCTGAACTCAATCCCCAGTGTTCATGTGGTAGAAGGAGAGAACAGACTTCTATAAGAGGTCCTAAAACCTCTCTCCATGTTGTGCATGCCTCACTCCATCACTCAAAAAATTCCTATTTGGGCCGGGCAGTGGTGGTGCACGCCTTTAATCCCAGCACTTGGGAGGCAGAGGCAGATGGATCTCTCTGAGTTCAAGAGCAACCTGGTCTACAAGAGCTAGTTTCCAGGACAGGCTCCAAAGCTACAGAAAAAAAACCTGTCTCAAAAAGCCAAAAAAAAAATCCTACTTGGTTATTGTTATATAACTATTACCTTGCCGTTCTCACCACTGTAGTCTAACTATGGGTCAATAATACATACACTATACTCTAGTTTCTGTGCATAGTTTACATGTTCTATTGAAAAGAAATGTTTTTATTCTTCTTAGGATAGTCATGTCTACTTGTTTTCAAAGTCTAGAATTGATAAGATTAAATATTCTTACATCATTAAATATTCTTTGAATAAAAATTACCTAGTGTTAGCTTGTGATAATAGTTTTCAGACCTCTTACAAAAATAGAATATTTTTCCCAAGGAAGTCTCTTGTAAGATTCCAACAAACTGATTGATACACGTGTATGAGGGGCTCCAACCGCCCCAGCACCTACAAGATCCTGGATAGTCACAGGCTTTGTGAACTCTGCTTCACACTAGACTCAGGCATACAGCCAGACCACGAAAGGCAAAAGAGCTATGGGAAGAGAATTAAATTATGCAACACGCGAAATATACACAGAATGAAGCTGATACACAGGACGTAGAGAACGCTAGTGTGCAGTCTTCCATCTTCACAACCCTCCTTATCCCCTACCCGACACTGCTTCATCTAGTGTGGCTAACTATTGTCCCTTAGTATCCTTGAAGTGCCCTGGGTCTCTCACTGGTAGTAAAGTCCACGGTAGGCAAAATCCAATGTTTAGCAAAATCCCTTATGTAAATTAGCACAGTATTTATGAAGAGCGCACGCACACACACACACACACACACACACACACAAATACGGAAGAAAAGTTGAAATTGTTAGCTATTTGGTCACTCACTCAATTTTCGTTTCTGCAAGTGTACACCCTGCTTTCATTCTAGTTGTTCTTCTGCCTATTTCCTCTTGCTTATTTTTGGGGACAGCACAACAGATGCTCTCTAGCTCTTTACGTAAATTATTCTGGTAAGAGAAATAACTTGGCCAACTTGACTAGGCACCACCTTCCAAAGGGGAGAAGGTCTTGGTCCCATGGGGACGATAGCCACTGCATGGAGGACGGATTCTGATTGGGAAGGGGCACACTAATAGATATGTAAACCCAATGTGTACACATGCGCTCCTGCTCTGTGTCACTCACTGGGCTCTTGGGTATTTGACTATGCTGTCTGCAATTGCGGATAGAGTTGGGATTGTGAAGAAAGGATCATGAGGGTCCAGTGGGATGGCTCAAGAGGTAAATGCACTTGTAGCCAAACCGAGGACCTGAATATGATTTTCCTGAACTCATATGATAGAAGAAAACACTGACTCCAGAAAGTTGTACTATGACTTTTACACTTGCATCATGGCTTGTGTGTGCTTGCATGCATGCATGAACACATACACATACTAATTTTTTGAAAAAGAAAAAAATTGAGTTTATTTTTTGGCGGCAGATAGTTGCATTTCTTGGCAGAACCACAGTTAAGGAAATGCACGGGATAAGAGTGAGGGGTCAGATGGAGACCAGACCAAAGACCTGAGAAGAGCTAAAGAAAACAGAACCATGTGGCTAAGAGGAAAAGATGGATAAAAGGAGAAAAACTGAGAACAAAGTTAGTGGCTCTATTATTTTATAGGATCAAGGACAGAAAAGCTCAAAGATAACTTTGCTGCTCCATTCCCGCTGACTGAAGATGCTCACTGGTTTTGGCATGTTCTTCGCTGCCCAGCCTCTGAACTCTGTGTGATTCCTTTCTTTGCAAGACACATGCTATCTAAAGAGACCATAACCACTAAATTAAGTCAATTTTCAGAAATACATCCTGCCTTACTTCTAGACTCTTCAAACAAGCCAAGCATGTCCTCATCTAGGGCTAGTTTCCTTGCTGTTGTCTTCATTTACAATGAAAAGATCTGTCCTTGCACACCTACAACACTTCTTGACATAATTTCTTTAGGTGTCTCTCATCAAACGTCTCTTCTCTGGCCAGCCTACCTCATATTCTCAAGAACTTGAAGGGCCCATTTTGTTTATTTTCACAGAAAATAACCACAGGCGACATAAATACAAAAGAATGCTATCATTTTNTTGGTTATTGTTATATAACTATTACCTTGCCGTTCTCACCACTGTAGTCTAACTATGGGTCAATAATACATACACTATACTCTAGTTTCTGTGCATAGTTTACATGTTCTATTGAAAAGAAATGTTTTTATTCTTCTTAGGATAGTCATGTCTACTTGTTTTCAAAGTCTAGAATTGATAAGATTAAATATTCTTACATCATTAAATATTCTTTGAATAAAAATTACCTAGTGTTAGCTTGTGATAATAGTTTTCAGACCTCTTACAAAAATAGAATATTTTTCCCAAGGAAGTCTCTTGTAAGATTCCAACAAACTGATTGATACACGTGTATGAGGGGCTCCAACCGCCCCAGCACCTACAAGATCCTGGATAGTCACAGGCTTTGTGAACTCTGCTTCACACTAGACTCAGGCATACAGCCAGACCACGAAAGGCAAAAGAGCTATGGGAAGAGAATTAAATTATGCAACACGCGAAATATACACAGAATGAAGCTGATACACAGGACGTAGAGAACGCTAGTGTGCAGTCTTCCATCTTCACAACCCTCCTTATCCCCTACCCGACACTGCTTCATCTAGTGTGGCTAACTATTGTCCCTTAGTATCCTTGAAGTGCCCTGGGTCTCTCACTGGTAGTAAAGTCCACGGTAGGCAAAATCCAATGTTTAGCAAAATCCCTTATGTAAATTAGCACAGTATTTATGAAGAGCGCACGCACACACACACACACACACACACACACACAAATACGGAAGAAAAGTTGAAATTGTTAGCTATTTGGTCACTCACTCAATTTTCGTTTCTGCAAGTGTACACCCTGCTTTCATTCTAGTTGTTCTTCTGCCTATTTCCTCTTGCTTATTTTTGGGGACAGCACAACAGATGCTCTCTAGCTCTTTACGTAAATTATTCTGGTAAGAGAAATAACTTGGCCAACTTGACTAGGCACCACCTTCCAAAGGGGAGAAGGTCTTGGTCCCATGGGGACGATAGCCACTGCATGGAGGACGGATTCTGATTGGGAAGGGGCACACTAATAGATATGTAAACCCAATGTGTACACATGCGCTCCTGCTCTGTGTCACTCACTGGGCTCTTGGGTATTTGACTATGCTGTCTGCAATTGCGGATAGAGTTGGGATTGTGAAGAAAGGATCATGAGGGTCCAGTGGGATGGCTCAAGAGGTAAATGCACTTGTAGCCAAACCGAGGACCTGAATATGATTTTCCTGAACTCATATGATAGAAGAAAACACTGACTCCAGAAAGTTGTACTATGACTTTTACACTTGCATCATGGCTTGTGTGTGCTTGCATGCATGCATGAACACATACACATACTAATTTTTTGAAAAAGAAAAAAATTGAGTTTATTTTTTGGCGGCAGATAGTTGCATTTCTTGGCAGAACCACAGTTAAGGAAATGCACGGGATAAGAGTGAGGGGTCAGATGGAGACCAGACCAAAGACCTGAGAAGAGCTAAAGAAAACAGAACCATGTGGCTAAGAGGAAAAGATGGATAAAAGGAGAAAAACTGAGAACAAAGTTAGTGGCTCTATTATTTTATAGGATCAAGGACAGAAAAGCTCAAAGATAACTTTGCTGCTCCATTCCCGCTGACTGAAGATGCTCACTGGTTTTGGCATGTTCTTCGCTGCCCAGCCTCTGAACTCTGTGTGATTCCTTTCTTTGCAAGACACATGCTATCTAAAGAGACCATAACCACTAAATTAAGTCAATTTTCAGAAATACATCCTGCCTTACTTCTAGACTCTTCAAACAAGCCAAGCATGTCCTCATCTAGGGCTAGTTTCCTTGCTGTTGTCTTCATTTACAATGAAAAGATCTGTCCTTGCACACCTACAACACTTCTTGACATAATTTCTTTAGGTGTCTCTCATCAAACGTCTCTTCTCTGGCCAGCCTACCTCATATTCTCAAGAACTTGAAGGGCCCATTTTGTTTATTTTCACAGAAAATAACCACAGGCGACATAAATACAAAAGAATGCTATCATTTTACATTGACTCTTTTTGCTCACTGGAGTGTAAGTCCCATGTGTGTGGTGTTGTGTACGGTTCAATGAAGTACTTTTTCCTTCTAAGACTGTGTAGTTGCAGGTTAGATTTTGTAGCATGAATCAGTTCTGGCTACTGGTTCATCTTAAATTGAAATAAACCTTGGGACAGAAAGCAACCAGTAAAAGAGACATGACTTATCCCATTTCATGTGACAGTATTTGTTTGCCATTTGTGTGGGCAGACAAATCTCTCTGTAGTGGGGTCACAGAGGTTAGATCAGGAAGGAGTGACCAATGGGCTCAGGAAATAAAGGCCAGTAACTGGGAAACTGCAACGACAGCTCAGCAGTTCAGAACATTTGCTATTCTTGTAGAAGACCCGAGTTTTGTTCCCAGCCCCCACCTAGTGGCTCACAACCATCTATCAGTCTAGGAATCCAAGTTCCTCTTCTGACCCCTGAGGGCTCTAGACATGCATGGTGCACATAGATTCATTAAAGCAAGACATCCATACACATATTTTCTTAATCTTAAAAGTTTATTTAAAAATAAGAAAATAAGACTACTTAGTGATCGTCTCTCCAGCTTTGCCAGAACAGTCCCCACCCCAAACATAACATAGAGAGAGAGTGGTCATAGTGGAGTACAGCTGGACCAGCTCAGGGTCCCTAAATCAGAAAGCTATTAACAGGGGTCGCGATCAAATTGCTCTGTGAGTTCACACTGAATGCAACTGTTTATTTTCCCCTAGTAAACTTTTCCTGTGTCACCTGTCTACCTACAACATACTGAAGTCTGGGGATAGGCTTCCGAGGAAAGCACACACTTTTCCCGAGAGTGGTAGGCACAGGGCGGGGTAGCAATGAGAGGAGAAATCTAGTCCCCATACTTGAATACCAGCACCAAAGACGCTGCTTGGCATAGCTGGTTCTTCTGCTGCGGTGTGCTGCTCCTCTAATTAAGCTCTTGTCCACTTGCTCTGTTGCTGTGTTCCCTCTGAATTCTCTCTCGGGAGCACAAGAGCTGTGATTTCTACAGGGGTGAGCCCAGAAGAAAGCAGAGGCTTCTAAGTCACAGTAGCACCGTACAACACACCTCACTCCCTTCCCCAAAACAAGAACTAGTAAAACCAGCGCAGAGGAGCCGTGAGCTGCCCTGTAATACAACAAATAGCTCTTTTCTCTGTGCCTTGGCTCCCTTGAAGTGATTTCATATGGGTTATGCATTGAACTGTGCTACCCTAATCACCTTATCTGTGAGCAGGGTCTTCATAGATCATCCAGTTGAGATAAGATCATTAGGGAAAGCCCAAATCAAATGTGATTGATGGTCTTTTAAAGGGGAGCTATTTGGACACAGGGGGACTCCATAAGAGACAAAAATGATGTAAAAACACAGAAACAAGACAGTCCTATACAAACCAGGGAATTTGGGGATGACAGACAGAAGCCTAGAGAAATGCTTGGATCTTGTTTGTAGCCTTCAGCGGGAGTTAATTCTGGACACTGAGCTTGAATTTCCCAGCTGTAAAACTGAAAGACAGAAATCCTTCTGTTTAAGCGAGCAAGTTCATGTGTTACAACAAGCCTGACACACCAACACACCATACAACATACACACGCACCTGCATACACAGAAACTCTATGCCCAACACACACACACACACACACACATACACTCACACGCACGCACGCTCGCACGCACGCACACACACATGCAGAGAGAGAGATCACCACTGCTCATTTGTCTGTTTCCTCCTTCCATCTCTTTGTCTTCTTACTTCTGTGAGCTGCAATAGGTAACAGATAGGGTTCATTTAATGGGATACAGAGTGAGGTCATTGTAAAGATCATTTCCTGTTCACATAGCCACTTAAGAGAGAAAGAAGAAACACATATTTGTGAAGGAAAAGAAAGCTGGCCATGGGAACTTGACAAACATCTGTTTGCGTCTCCCGCTTTCTCAGGGCCAGATGATAATGGTGTGTGCATTTGCACAGGCAGGGAAGTTTCGCTGGCACTAATGAGCTATTCATTGTTCTCAAGTCCAGGACTCCGTCCACTGGGCCTGGTCTCAGATGTTCCACATTAAGGGAAACACAGCGGAGTGTTTCCACGGAAACCGGCAGCCCAAGCACTCAGAAGGCCTCATGCTTCAGCATCTCCTGGAGTTCTGAATGACCTGCTGTGGAGGGACTCAGAGACGGAACATGCAGTATTTGGTGCCTGCTTTTATTCCAGGCATGGTCTAAGCATTAAAAACACAACCCAAACACATCGCAAGAAGAATAAATGTAGAGGCTGATGCCAAGGATTATGATGTGAAAACGTTTTCCCGGAGGAACTGTGCAGAACCAGTGAGTTCACAGGAGGGATGTCTACCTATGCTTCAAACCATGGAAATCTTTCATTTTAGCGCAAGTGAGCATAGGGGCTTCAAAGACAAGGAAGCAGATTAGGCAGGGTACCAGGAAAAGGGCAAGAAGTCTTTGGTTCCTCATGGAGGAAACCGTTTCTCGTCTATGATTGTGGGCATGCAACTAGGAATCTTTGGCTCTCAAACTCCTCTGCGCGGTTGCTCGTGCTCTGTGGTCTGCAAACCCCATAACTCCACAGGCAAACATGTCCTAAAGTGTTGTCATCCCAAACCTTCTGCCAGAACAGTGGGCTATAGCCTTGCTCACAGTGCACACTACCCATTTGCCCCGGAGCCAATGAATGGTTAATGTATAATGGGAGGGGCCTGGCTTTCAACAACCCCATCCATATCTCATGTGTTTGCCCTAAACATCATGTCACACATTCCTGACTCCTCACACCAACCTAAAAAATAAATGTGTATAATCCAGGATTGATGCTCCCTGTCTTTGAAGTCAGCCCAAGCTTCTTTATATATTGTTAGGGATGGGCATAAATCCCGAGGCTTGCTGTGAGAGTCATTCCAGTTGTCTGTGTGGCTCATTTTCCCAGCAGGATAACTCTGTCATACAGAGAAAGTGAAAGCCTGGGAAAAGACTTACAAGGAATTATTGAAAAAAACCATTTGGCTGAGACATTTCACTGGACTTTAATAGCTCCCCCTGTCCCAGCTCATGACACTAGATAACAAATACATCTCTAATAAATATCTTGAGGAGTCCCTGGAGTTTCTGTGTGTGTGCATGTGTGTGGGTGTGGACATGTGTGGATACGGATATGCATACATGTGTGTATATGTGTTCATGTACATATATGTGTTTATCCACATGTATGTGTGCATGTGTGTGGGTGTGGACATGTGTGGATATGGATATGGATGCATGTGTGTATATGTGTAT
>JAQHUG010000062.1:2658761-2709051 GCA_028555095.1 Dicrostonyx torquatus
AAAAAAAACAACAAAAAAAGAAAATATACTTGGACATGCTTCTTAACTAGATCTATTTATCCCACAAGGACTGTAGACACTTAAAAGCCTGCTTTGTTTATTTTTGCTCAGACTAACTACACATAACTAGTTCACTTTCACCTCAAAGCAAGTTCTGCCCTCCTTTTATATTATAATTGAATGGATTTGTGTTATTGGCTAAACCCCTGACCAATCAACTAAGAATGTTTGTGGTCACTTCCATTTTGGAATTACTAATGTATTGCAGACTCCAGGAAGATGTCTTTGGGCAAAGCAACACAAGACAGTAAAAGCGTTCATAACAGACACTTCCACAGATTGCCAAGGTCAGTGCCAACCCATGGTGAAACTGGTAGATGCAGAAACCCCAAACTCAGTAACAAGAAAAAGACCTTAATGGTAATGCAAATAAAAAAAGGCAACGTTCAAGCCTTAGGGATCCTGGTGCCCAGAACAATTAGAGGTGTTGGCAATGGACTCTAACCCTTTCCACAAGCATACACTCACATCCATCTGGACATAGCCTCCCGAGTTCCCACACGAACATTCACAATTTGTAGAAAACTGTTTTTCATTAGCCTGGGAAGGAATTTGCTCCACATTCTTCTAGGATTTGAATTCTTCACAGGGAAAGAATAGAAGGGAATTTGTCTGAATATTTTATTTAAAATTATAACACCAAATAGAGAGCTTTGTAATCCAAACAAATACCCTCTTGCAGATTATGACTGTAAACCATGAGCTCCAGTGTGCTCTTGCCCACGTGGCCTAGTGTATAGATTTGAAGGTGGTTTTCCATAAGACAGCAAGAGCAACAGCAATGCTGGCAGGAGCAATATAACCTTTCCTTTCAGAAACTCAGCTACATGGCGACAGCTTTCTGATGCCTTGACTGAGAAACTGACTAGATCAAATTGGTCACTGGGTATGTCTGTGGAGGACTGTCTTGATTATTAATAGATACAGGAAGACCCAGTCTACTGTGGGTGGTGCCATCCCTAGGCAGGTGGTCCTTAGCTGTAAAAGAAAGTTAGTTAAGCATGAAATACAAGCTTGAGTCAAAAAGCCAGCCAGCAAGCAGCATTCCCCCATGGTTTCTGCTTCAAGTTCCAGCTTGAATTCTCACCCTGACTCCACATAGTGATGGAGTATTAGCCTTTCATCCCTAAGTTTCATTTTGTTAGAGTGTTTATCATAGCAACAGGAAGAAAAGCACAACATATGGCCAGTATATGTTTGCACTATTACCAGATGGAAACTAAATGTTTTTTTTTTCTGTTACTAATCTATTATTTTATTATCAGTGATTTGTGGTACTGGAATGTTGGCAGAAGTTTTTGTCCTGCCGGCAGTTCCCAACTAAACATATTGAGGCTTATATTAATTATTAAAGCTCAGCCAGTTGCTCAGGCTTGTTACTAGCTAACTTTCATTTTCTATCAACCCATATCTCTTGTCTATGTTTTGCCATGTGACTTGGTGTTATAGAATATTATTTTAAGGTGTGTTAGGGCCTAGCAATAGGCCTGGCTCTCAGAGGTCCTGACTGTGCCTGGACAATGAGGGGCCACTAAGCAACGTCAATGGATCGGAATGCCTGGGTGCTGGGAGGGTATATAAGCTTTCACGCATTGTTAAATAAACATCTGTTCTACCCCTTTCAGTGGACTCCTGGCATCTGTCTTTGTTAATGTCACATCCTCCCCCAAGGAAGATGCTGGGGCCCTGCCACCTCCGGTGCCCAAATAGGTATTTCAAGCACAGGTTTTGAGCTCACCTGGTCAGAGTTCTTCTTCTCATTGCAGCTGTAATTTTTGTGTTTTTGCCTCTCCTCACTCACAGTCCTGGAAGGTGTCCACAATATGGTCTATTTTCTGTGAAAAGGCCTCTCTGTCCCTTTGGCAAGTAAACACTGGGACACCTATTCTTTCCTTCTTTTGTCTTGTCTGTCGGGTTTGTCTGCTTGTCTGGTTAGGAAGGCACATTTTTTTTCCCCCTTTTACACAGTTTCACAGCCCTGTTGACAATTGTCTCCCTTTACAAAATGGATAACTCCTCCTTCACCTCCACCCCCTTCCATGTCTGATCTCTTTATGTCTGATGAGGAGGGAAAAGACAGTTCAGGCCCTAAGGGGCCTGCTGCAGAGAGTGAGGCCAAAGCCAAGACTGCATGTGCTGTTTCCCAGTAAGATCCATTTTCACCATGGGAGACTACATCTCTGCTACAATGTCCATGGAATGAACTGTCCCAATGTCCTCCAGCCCCTGGAGGCAGAAATTCCCTTGTGCTGTGCTCTGATCCTCCAGCTGCCACCGTCCCCTGACCCCCATCTCAGGCTTCAAATGCCCGCAGAAGTCTTTGCAGTAAACCTAGGACAAAATGCTGCTGGCCAGTCTTGGATTCCCACCTCCATAGCTGAACCGTGCTGGAGGTAGCCTCTTTACTTAGCTGGAAGTCATCTTATGGGGATCAAGCAGAAACTCAAGCACAAAGGAAGCTCTTAATGTCCCAGTGACCCTGGACATGCTCACTCGATAAGGTAGCTGATCATCCCATCCTTCTGACACAGACTGGCCATCAAGCCCACTACCACCAGGTTTCTGACATGGCCTTCAAGGCTTTTAAAGGCATACACCCTGTGAGAACCTTCAGCTTACAACAACAATCTTATCCAACAGCCAGGGGAACTTTTTACTGATTTTCTCACACATGTCAATGAGGCAGTAGAGCAGAAAGTAGACAGGGACCCCACTATGGAAATGTTAACCAAAGAATTGGTTTGGTAAGGGTTTAATGCATCCACCCACAATGCAGTTCCAGCAGTCTGCAATGAGGACATTCACAAATGGGTACTGGCCACAAGAGATCTTGACCCCAGTTGATTTGAGTCTTCTCTCTCTGCCCTTTGATTAGTTTGGATAGGGGTTTGTCGATCTTGTTGATTTTCTCAAGAAACCAGCCCCTTGTTTCATTGACTCTTTGGATTGTTTTCTGTGTCTCTATTTTGTTGATTTCAGCCCTCAGTTTGATTATTTCCAGTCTTCTACTTCTCCTGGATACTATTTTCACATGCCGATTGCCCAATTCATTTCAATTAAGTGTTTTTGTTTTCTTGAATTTCAATTATGAAATTCTTTATTCTTTATTCTTATCTTTTAAAAGCTCATCCTGGTAGCACTCACATCCTAAACTCTTTAAGAAGAAGTTTGGAACTGTTCTTTTGAACTTTGTGTCTTAGGTTTTCTATAATTATTCTCATTATGAACCATTACTATGGAATTGGTGATTTTGGGAGGGGACTAATTGTATCTGTATTTCTAGATCATGTGTTATTGAAAGACCTGGATAAATCCAGACCCCTCTAGCAGGATGAATAGAGCCAAAAATCTAGCAGAAGAGAAGAGCCAAAAATCTAGTTTAGCCAGTTCAGTGATTCTGTTCCAGGAACTAGTTGACCATAAAGTTAGATTATAATCTTGAGAACAATCTTGAGAAACGGGGAGTTACCCCCTTTTGATTATCACTGGTATTTTCAGAATTTTCTAATGATGCCCTCCCTACCCACTTTGGGTTATGGTTTTTTCCTTAAATATCCCTACTCCCAGCTACTCAGGGTCAAACTCCTCTACCCCTGCATAGGAAATGAGTTTCAGCCCCAGTGCACTGGTTCCTGTCAATAAACCTTGTGTGATTTCAGCAAGGACGGTCTCTCGTGAATTCCTGGGGGGTCATGTTATCCTTGAGATTTGAGTGAGAGTCTCCCCACTCTGGAGGTCTTTCATTATTATGATTGGATCTAGGTATCTAGAATCAGGTAGTTGTTTCTGTGTTTTAGTATAGGTGTCCCCTCTCCTCTGTGTTCCATTAGCATTCAGACCTGTATTTGATTTTACTGTGGCTTGGCTGCTTTTGGATCAGCCAGAAGATGCTTGCATCTTACACTTGCAGTCACTGGATGCTCATTTATGAATGGGGTCGCTGAGGTGATTCCAGTTCAAATGTGTCGATCCTTTGTGCTAGTTAGCACAGACTGGCTGTGTTAAAGGGTTGGTAGACTGCATTCTCTGACACATAAAGGGAGCAGGCACTCAGTTTCAGAACCTCAGATGGTGGGGATGAGATGGTTGAGGGTAGGATAGAATTGGGCTCTGCCTGAGATGGTCCTGGGATTGCAGGCTTTGAGTGTGTGAGGGAGATAGGGGCCTTTATGCCATCACTTCTAAGATTCAGGGAATGTCATGGAAAAGGGGGTGTCTTAGAAGTATTCTATTGCTGCGAAGGAGACAACATGACTAAGGCAACTCTTATTTTTAAAAAGAACATTGAATTGGGTCTTGATTACAGTTTCAGAAATTTAGTTCACTGTCATGATGATGGGTATGGTGGCACATAGGCAGACATGGCGCTTGAAAAGTAGTTGGGAGTTCATCTGGGTGCACAGGCAGCAGTAGAGAGAGAGAAAGAGACACTGGGCCTGACTTGGGCTTCTGGAAACCTCAAGTCTTACCCCCAGTGACACATTTCCTCAAATAAGGCCACACCTTCTATTCCTTCCAAATAGTGCCACTGCCTGGTGACTTATCATCTGAGTATGTGAGCCTATGGGGCCATTCTTATTCAAACTACCACAATGGCTGGTGGGGAGGGGGTTGGGGTAGGGTGGCGGTGGAAAGGGTGTTGTAAAAACTGGAAGATAGGGAGAAGGGCAACAAATTCTATTCCTGTGCATGATATGGACCTCTCAATAAGCAGTCATGGATGAATAGAGGAGGGGTTCTTGGGGCCCTACACCTCTTTCCTGAATTATTAATTAATGATGGATTCTGAGTGAAGCACTATCATTGTCTTCAGATAAGTACATACTAGTTAACTCTATGGGATAACCTCACACCCATTGTGACACAGATAGCTCTGGTCACCATGCTGGGTCAAAGAACACAAGGACATAATTGTAGGAAAATGATTTTTATGGGAAGTATGCTGACAGGGGTAGAAAGGAGATAAGAAAGGGTTAGGGGGTGAGAGTAATCAGAATCCATCATATGAAATTTTCTAAGTTCAAATTTAATTAATAAATGATGCACAGAATGAAGACAAAAAGTCTCTGATTTGATTTTGTTATGCCTTTTTAGCTCTGAATCACCTGAAATTTGCAACCGAATTTGTTTTTGTCCTACATTCCCCAATAGTCACCTTGTCATCACGTTTCTCTGCTTTATTCTATCTGTGGTCATGACTGCCTATCTTTCTTTCTAGCCTACTTTTCTTCAATGAGTGAAATCATCAGGAGATGACTTAATTTAACGGAAAATTTGCAAGAAAAGATTTAGGGTCCTGCAGATGTTTCCAGCTGAATTACCAGCTGGCACTGTGGTTGTTTGTGTGGAGTGGAATCCCATAAGCTAGAGAAAGGGGACAATCAGTTTTAGCTGACTCAATTTTTTTATTTCCATTTTTCTAACATAGATGAATATGATGCAAATTGTTTGAAAATAAGAGGCTCACAACTAAGTACATTACCATACTTTACTAAAAAAAAAGAAAAAACAAACTTTCCTGGTGACGTGAGAAATGTCTAGAAATACCGCCTTCTGAAGGTTGTTAAACTGTACTGGGAACTCTGTTACCTAATTTGACTGTTGGTGCTATTGTTGGTACCATGGATAATTAAAATATCTCATCTTTCTAATATAACTTCTTGCCATTTGCAGTGGTGGCACACATCTTTAATCCCAGCACTAGGGACCTAGAAGCAGGTAAATCTCTGGGTTTGAGGCCAGACTGTTCTACAGAGCAAATTCCAGGACAGCCAAAGCTACACAGAGAAACCCTATCTTGAAAAAAATCAAATAAACAAATAAGTAAACACACAAATAAATAAATAAACTCCAAGAGTAACTGGAGAAAGACAACACTACCTCCACTCCTGCTGTGCAGCAATGTCTACTGTGGTTGGTTAGTAACACAACATGGTAAGAAAATAGAAAGTCAGCCTTAGAATAACAGAGCCACTTTCTCTTAGAGTTAGTGAGTAGTAAAATGGTAATGCAGCAGTTGGTTTTTGTCAACTTGTTGTAAGCTGGGGTCATCTGGGAGGAGGGAACCTCCAAGAGAAAACGACTTCATTAGACCGATCTGTAGACAAATTTGTGGGGCATTTTCAGATTAATGATTCATGTGAGTGTACTCATCCCACTGTGGGTAGTGAAAATGCTGGGCAGGTATTTCAGAGTTGTATAATAAACCAGGTAGCACTGGGGAACAAGCCAGCGAGCAACAGTCCTCCACGGTCTCTATTATAGCTCCTTTCTGGACCTCCCTCAGTGACAGACTGTGACATAGAAGTGTAAACTAAATAAACCTTCCCTCCCCCCCCTCCCAGTTGTTTTGGTCATGGTATCTATCACAACAATTGAAAGAAAACTGAATAGGTATTATAATAAATAGTGTTCTATCAATACCATATATTAATTACCTCATATATATTATCTAAGTCTCACAAAATATGATTTACATATCATTGTTAAATTCACTTTACAGATAGGGAGCCTGGACACAAATTTTAAATATCTTGCCTAAGAGTACACAGACCATGTTGTACCTGTAAGTCACACTCAGTCTATAAATTCTGTGCAAGTCACGTTAAGTGATTTGGTCCTTTCATCTTTAAGAAACCCTGGAAACTGTACATTTCAATAGCAGAGTGGCAATACTCCCATTGGCTGCTCTTGAGATCAATATTAATATTAAGCATTTACAGAGTATCAACTATTTCAGGATCTGCGGATATTGATATAAGTGAGCAAAGAATTGAGGAAAAGAAAACTTAAATAACATTTGTAATGGTCTGTCTTGTCCCTTTAAGAGACAAGCCCTGCCCACTACCCCGACTCCCCACCCTCCCACCACCCATGGAGGCAAGCTGAAGCTGATCTTCAGCTTCCAGCCTGGGTCCCTTCCCTTCTGTCTCTCCCTTCTCCCCTTCTGTTTCTCTCTCTCTCTCTCTCTCCTTTCCCCCCTTCTTTTCTTCCCTTCCATAACCCACTAAATAAATGTCCAACTTCACTCAACATGGCATGTCTTTCCATGTCTCTGTCTCTCACCTGCCACATGGTCCCCTGCCTGTGCCTGATGCTACTTCATGGTCTCAGGACCCACTGCCCACTGCCACTTCGGGGGACCTGCTACGTGGTCTCGGGCCCTGCTGCTGACTGCAACCACTCAGGGACCTGCAGCATTTTACTTAAACCATAACAACATTGGTATATATATATATATATATATATATATATATATATATATATATATATATATATATGTGTGTGTGTGTGTGTGTGTGTGTGTGTGTGTGTGTGTGTGTATGTATGTATGTATATATTGGTATATATATATATATATACCAATCCAAGCAGACAGAAAAGGGGTTCACTAGAGAAAATTCCTTAGTGGTACTAAGACAAAATAAGGTTAAAAATTGGTCTCAATATGAAAACACTGATTTATTCAAAGACTCTAATTTCTTCCATGTAGTTTCAAATGCTCTCATTTAAGGAAAACTCATGATGGAAATTTCTCAGTGAGGTCTTCTACATTTTCTACTACAGAAAGGTTAATTGAATAGAGCATAATCAAGCTCTCTGTGGCATGATTTTTTTCACTTCTTACTTTGTCAATATCAGTCTCACGTCCCTCTTCCACCCGGCAACTGGAAGCAGGCCATTTCTATGCAAGCCACGAGTGCTCAGGATGTACTGAAACTGTATGAAAACGGAACCAGCTGAAGAGAGAAAGAGCTGTTCATCAGAATGCATGGCCTGGTGTTTCCGTGTGCTTGGGAGAGCCACCGGAAGCTGCCTCAGCTATTTTGACTCTTGCTTTATTTTTGGAGTTGAGCAAATCACTAGTAGACTCTAGATATCTAATATGAAAACACACTTTTTCATCCTTGGAACAACGGTGTGCTCATAGCTATAAAAGTATCCTGAGTTCTTCATGATAACAAGTATTGAGCAGCTCCACCTCCCACCAGACTGGCCATCGGTTGCCCCAGCTTACGGCATCCATATGACAACTTACATATCTCACCACTGTTGTGGAGTTTCAAAAATTGAAGTACTTTCCTGGATTCTACTCAAATGAAAGGTTGCAGTTATAAAGTTCATTCATGATAAATGAACCAAGGAGCTGTTGTCCCTGTACATGGTAGCACACTGCCACCCAGAAGAGTCAGTAGGACACTCTTTCACTTCTCCATCATGAGGGCACCCTGATGCTCCTTCTATTATGCTTGTAACAAATCTAGACAATTTAGCATGACTAAACTCCTTAAGAAGTAACATAATTTCTCCATAAGGTAGTGTTTTTCTTTCTTTTGTGCTACTAATAGCTAGCTACCACAGTTTGTCCAACTAAGTAAAATTAAGATTAAGTAACTTAACTTCAGAGGGTTCCACTGAATTAACAACTATAAGGAAACTCATTTCTTAGTATCCTGAAACACTAATGTGAAAATGCCATTAATTGATTTCTAGTTTATAATTCACCTTCAGTGTGTTCAGATGACCGAAACCATAAAATAATTTAAGGATTTTTTTAAATCATTATTTATTTACAGAGAAGTGGCTGCTAAGTAAGGCCAGAGATGGGGTTGAGGGTATGCCCTAAAATTAAGGAACAACTAGAAAGGGATAGCTGGTCCTCTCCAGCATGCTGTAGAAGCTGTGAGGTCATTGGATGGAGGAAGCTTGTGGATTTGCTTCCAGTCAGAGTTGGGTCCCCATTCAAAGACAAGAAAAGCAGGTAGAGAACAGGTAGGGGGTATGGAGTTAAAGGGGAATTCTTGAGTTGGTTTTAACAGAAAAATTTCATGTCTGCATTATTTCTAATAAAAAACAAAGTGCAGAAGGAAAGCTTAACTGTTTCAGAAGGATGTATAACAGTTTTCCACTCCTCCCAAGAAACAATGGGTTGTGTATGTGTGTATATTTATATATATGTGTGTGTGTAATGATTTTATACAAAATTTTTTTGTCTTTTATTTATTTACATTCAAGTTTTGCTTTCACTATGGGCACAGTAGGCTCTCTTCCACATTTTTAAACTTTTCTGTCTGGAAGCACAAATTTAAATTCACTGCCATGAATTTCATAAATAAATAAAAATAACTTAAGTAAACTCTCCTTTGTCATCTCAAAGCAGAATTTATCACTCTTATTTTATTGAAAAGCTGTTTGCTGTTTTCTGAGTGATCTGTGAATTTATATAATTATTTTCTTTTATTACATATTGAAAAGCACTAAGTTACTACTATCAGTATAAGAAGAGCCAGGTATGCTTTTTCCATTTTCTAGTTAATACATGACTTCTTTGTGATTTCTCTTACATGATAATTCTTAATTTTTCAGTGTATTGAATGAAATATGTCATATTTTTAGCTTTCATCAATAAAAAGCCTTTATAGCTACAAGATTATAACATTTTTATGCTTCATCTTAAAGTTCTCTGTACCCTGGCTGACCTAGAGCTCACTAAGTAGACCAGGATAGCCTCAAACTCACAGTGATATGTCCCTCTCTGCCTCCTAAATGCTAGGCTAAAGGCCTGTGCTACCATGCCCCGGCTTCATACAGCATTTAAATATTGTATATTTAAATGATTATGTTTTAAGAAGTTAGTGCAGTAAAATACATAAATGGTCCATTTTTAATATTTCACATATAAATATCTTTTAGCTGCTCAAAAGAAAAAAATCTCCTTCATTAAGTTTAAGGAGGTGAGTGTCTACAAGTGGGTAAGACAGCAAGCCTCTTGAGGTTTCTTCTAGTTCTCTGAACATCTTAGAACTCATTTTGAACTTTGAAGATTCTTAGTTGCATATCTATTGAATCTTACTTTTCCCCTCTGCCATAAATAATTTTCCTGGCATTGGCTTTGGCAATGTATTCATTTCACTGTTCTGAGATCTAGTATTTTGTCTTCTGGCCCATCTGAATTCCTTGTGCTGCCTGTTTTTCCAGCCCAATTTATACAGTTTTCATTTTTCAAATGTTTTCCTTTCTGATCTGTAATTCTCAAGTCACTTTCCCCTCCTGTGCCGCCTTTTGCCCACAGTCCTCCCACCGCTGTTTTATTTTACAGTTTTACAGATCTACTTGTGTCATTGCCGTGTTTCTGTAATTCACAGCTGCTGTTTGAAAAGAACTTTAATCCTAATCCACATTTCTGTTAAACTCTATGGATTTCCCCCATTCCTGTATTTCTTTGCTTTATGTGTACTTTGTAGCCATTTTAGTGGTTTATCTTAGTTACCTCTGCATGAAATAAACTTGAGCCACAATGACTATCTTCAGGATGGTCCTTAGTGCTCCAGAACCATGTCCAAGTCATCGCAATTTGAAGTCACGGCCATAGCTATGCATATGAGCTTTTCAAACCTCAGCCCTCCCCATCTATATAGACGATTGATTTCAATAAGAAGTTTCTCAGTTCCTCTCATTCTGCAGGCAATCAAACTCTGTCATTTTCCAATGAAAATTCACCTGCTGGTTTTGTGAGGAGTCATTTAGAAGTAAATACAAACAGTTGAAATGCAGCCTGAACGACAGCAGAAAGCAGAGCATAGGCAATGTCTACTTTGGAAACAGACAACTTTATGCCAAAAGTAGGTAGCGTATTCATTATGGCTAAGCACATCTCTGAAGACTGTAGTGGACAAAGAACACTGAAGACCATTTGGGGCTTCTAATTTATTTGGCAGCATTCCAAACCCAAAGTATTTCATTCTCTATGGTTAAAGTCACTAAGCCTCGGTGATCCAAGAAATTCTTCCAGAAAATAAGAACCGATTCTTTCTCTATTCTTAGAAACCAGCGTTTCATTTGCAGTCAGTGTGCCTACAGATTGGTGAAAAGAAGCCCATTCATTGGAGTCAACAGACTTAAGCTTAAGCCTATGGAAAGTCATTGGCAAAAGTCATGCAAGGTGGCCTCTTTATGTTGCCCATTCACTGTCACGTATTTCCATTAAGAGTCCAAGTCCATATCAAGTAAATATTAGTAGAATTACTTTTATCTCTGGATGATACTGAATGAGAATTTACTATCATCCTCAATCTCTACAACCACCCATCACTGTACATCTATTTATGAAAAGAAGAGAACCTATAAAGCAATGGAAATTCTTTATGTCTCAAATAAATAGCATTCTCATATATGTGTATATAAATTATATGTTTTATTTATATCTATAGTTATAGATAGATAAAACTGAACTCTTGTAAGAGACTGTTGGCATAAGATATAATTATCTCTGTCAATGCAATTCTAGTAAGCACATGAAATAGTTCTTCCTGGAGAGGTGGGAGAGTAGGAAAGAATGCCTACCTATGTGGATTTGCAGCAAAGCAAGAGAAACACAGACAAGTAAAAGAAATTTATAAATGAAAAAAAAATGAACATAAATTCTCAAATTCCTCATCAAAGTACCTTGACTGATGGCGGGACGGAGGGATAAGAATCTTCCGTGTCATACAAAACGCAACCTATGAAGCCCACTCTGTTCGGCATACTCACTCCAGGATCATCTACTTTGTGAAATCAAAGTGATTTAAGCACAAAGGAAAGCTGAGGGGGTTCCTTAAAGGTGAGAGAGCTCTGTATCAAATTGTGGTAGCGATTAAGTAAATCTATACTAACAATCACATCGCCCCCGACAAGCAGCAAAATCTAATTATGGTGTGTCATTCTATTAACAGTAAGGTGCTGGCTGAGGCTCCTCATTTTAATATTGTGCTGTCACAGTAAAAATGCACCAACCTTAGAAGAAGCTGTGCAAATCCAAACACTCAAGACCCTGAATCTAAAATCCTCAGAAAATAAAGTTTGATAAGACCCTAAGCAAACTAGTTTGATCGATTAGCAACATGACTTCATAGGTAGAAGGACTCAAAGGGAAAGAGGATTTACAGTGGAGGTATTCCTTGAGAGGATTCCTTACCTTCCAAGCCCCGCTCAATTCCAGGCAAACCTGAAAACCCAAAGCATATCTGAATAGCTCTGTGTGCTTTACAAGACCTCCCAGCCTCACCCTGCCCGATCCCCTCTGGATGCCACCGAAAGATTAGAAGACGTGAAGTAAATTACTGGTTTGTTCGTGATGCAGAGTGTGTTGAGGCTGGCTGGAGACCCATGGTGTACACCTCCATGTATGTAAGAACGGAAAATCTGTCACTAATCTGACTTGATGCGTTTGACAAATGTTTTCCAGGAACTTCCCCCCGGGAAGGTCTGAAGTTACACAGGAAAATGATTTCTGGTTGCCCAAGGCCTAGAGGACAAATTCCAAATACCTGAGCTTTTGGCATAGAGTCCTTCATAACATTTGCCTAGTTGGCCAGACTCCTTTATCCTACTGTTCACTCTCTTTAGCATGTTCTCATTGAGCAGACATGGTACATCACATGGTCATACATGACCATAGACATGGCTATTGTGCTATACTTTGGCCATCCTAGGTACTAAATTTGGAATGCTCCTTGTACTCTCCTTGGAATATCTCATACCCCTGAATGGACACACACACACACACACACACACACACTATACATCATAGCACACAAACACAAACTCATACAAATCTTTTATGCTCTAGCTCAAACGTGTTCCCACTGACATTTTTTCTGACTACCCACACCTACAAGTCTCAAAATCACTGCAACCTTTCAGTACCAACCATTGGGAAGTAAGAGTTATTTCTCTCATTTTAACTCTGGATTTGTCCAATTAATTGTTCTCACCAATGTAGAAAAAGTGGTGCACAACTGCCAAACACGTCATTTTCATTCTGACTCTCTTTCAAAGTCACAGCCAATATTTTCAAAATCTGGGTAGATTTTCTATGAAGCTCATGTGGGAAAAAAAGCCAAGATGCTCATTTGAGAAATCCACCTGGCTTCCAGACACATGAAGAAAGGTCTCTCAGGCTGTCTGGATGAACCAGAGTAGATAAATCCAAGAGACACCCACCAGTGAAATGTGTGACTAGTGCCAGGACTCTGCAGTAGTGGACTGAGCAAGCAAAGCCTGCTATCTTACGACACTGGTTGCAATATGGTTTCTGAAGCAAGAGGAGATAATTAGCATGCCTCACCCCAAGTATAACCTCATAAGAATAGACACGATTACTGTCCCCTCGAACTACTTCAATGAAAAGACTCACACTTTACCCTAATCACTGATTAATGAATCTCTCTCCATCACGAAGTTTTGAGTTCTCTGCAAGCAGATGTATCTCCGGAGCCTCAATACATGATAGACACTAAAGTCATAGAGAAGAAGAGGCTTGGCCTTTGGATGGTTGGTATTATTTGAGTGTATTCACTAAGCCGTGAGCAGAAGGAACTTCCCCTCCCTGAGAACGACAAAACTCATACCCCAGTGGCATGCTCACATGAGCTTAAATTTAGCAGCAATAATAGATTATAACTTTTCAGAGTCCTAAGATTAAATAGCCTCCGATGAGCAGTATTTCACAAGCTCTGCCAACCTAACAGCCTAGGGAACTGTTTGACTTGGAAACAGCAGAATGTGATTCCAAGCAAAATCCTCTAAGACTTGGCATTGAGTCAAAGTGCATTATAAAATAAAAACATTTGTTTTATTCAATTCCTCTCTAGAGTTTTGTACAGCATTATCAAGAGCAAGTCAAATCCACTATGGCCTGGGGCTACTTGTATATTGCTGCTAAGAGTCTGCTCAAAGACCAGATCATCTTATTAATCAATCTCATATCCAGTTTAGAATCTATGGTTTGTCTATCGTTTCACCGTTGAAATCTTCAGATAACCCACTACTGGGTGCGGATGTAAAGCTCATTTTCTAAATATGCTTCAGGGTCCATTAGCACACGGAGTACCATTTTCATCATGCGTCACAATGTCCCACATCATCTATTAGTGTCACTCTTGGTGCGAAATCAGAATGGGCAGCAAGGTTGGGAATGGAACTCAGAGGGGATTTTTCAGTCCTCATTTTACTTTTCTGGTAATTTTTCTCTTTGTCTCTTTGCATATTCAACATTCAGCTCTAGTTTCTTTGTTAGCAATTCCTACTGTTTCCTTACAGGCTTTGCAAGATTTAACTGGAACCAAAATTAACGTGAGGCTGGTTTTAAGAAGCAGGTTTCAAAGTGTCTCAGTAAAACTCAAGTTGATACTTTGTCTTTATGATCTGTGTCAACTTCTACTAGAGCAGAAAGCACCTGTTCCCAGCAAGGATTCAGGTATCATTTTGAAGGAATACAGTTTCTTTTTGTGGGGTTGAAAGGAAGAAACGGTTCAAATTTGGGTTAAAATGAATCCTCTCATCCTGGACAGGGATGAAAAAGAAACTTCTTTGGAATCAATTAGAAGGGGAGCCCAGAAAGGTATTTCAGACACAGTGGAGGCAGCTTGTGCCAGTAAGGTTAAGATACCTCCCATCCCTGCCGCCAGAAGCCCTGTATAAGTAACTGGTGACTAAATCAGGGGTAGAAACCAAATCTTTGTAAGTTGTATAAATTGAACTTTTACTGATCTGTGACATTCAGGTAGGTGGGTGAGAAGGAAATGATTCATCCCCGCCTCCACTGTTGAAATGGGTGCCAAAGCAATGGCTCAGGCAACCTCAGTTACAAGGGAAGAGGCATTTAGAGGTGAAGATTTCAAACCCCAGGAGCTCATCAGCCAAGACTTTCAACAGATGTAACTTAGTATTGCTGTCCCCGAGCAGAGAGTCCCAGCAAGGGCCAGTGCATTTGTCACCAACCATTGGAGCACTTTAAACTTTATACATATATATTCATATATATTATACATATATTCACAGTTTTGAGGTTGTTAGCCAATACTTATAGCAGATGTTATTCCACAGATACAAAAATAAAGCCTTATTGGGGGGGCAAAGAGATAGGTCAGTTGAGCGAAGTCCCTGTTGTACAAATATAAAGACAAGCATTTGGAACCCCACCACCTAAAGCACCTATGAAAAAAAGCAGAGCATGGTAGCAGTGCCTGTCACTCATGCACTGGGAATAATGGTAGGACACATGGAGACCAGCAAATCCTGGAAGCTCACTGGCTAGCCAGACTTACTTAAACAATGAGTTTTAAGACCAGTGAGTGTGCCTCAATTTGAAGTGAAGAGAGATTGAGAAACAGACTGGATATGGACCTCCATCACCCATTAGCACTCAAGTCCACACGTAGACATATACTACACTAAACACACACATGTACATGCATGCACACACATGCACTCATGCATACACATATACACACATATATGCACACGCACGCACACAAAGAGTGGGGGGAGGGAAGGGAGAGAGATGGTGCTTTATTCAACATTCTAGTATTATCTTTAGTCATCAATCAGAATTAAAATGCAGGTGTGCAGATCTTTCCTGAACCACAATTCAAGTGATCTGTGGTGGGATGACTTGAAATTTAGGATCAGAAATTCTACTACTGGCAAGTTATTTGCAGGTTAAAAAGAAATCTCAAAGGTCCTTTGTCCAGATCTTGTTTTCTCAGTTGCTGGCCAATATGCCTCACTGTGTTAATATGAAGACCCAACAAAGCACTCAGAGCATGTTTAGAACAACACTCTGTCCATTTGGTCTCAGAACAGCAAGGACAAAATTGAAAAATCCAAGCTCAAAACTAAGCGTGGTCAAGGGCCGAGAATTCTCAACTTCTTTCTCTCTGTGTGGGAAAAATATGAAAGATCTGTAGACTGTATTCAATCAGTCCTCTTCTGGGCATCAAAAGGAACTGTATTTTTTCCATTGCGACCCATTTGTCTCACCAATATTATGCTGCTCAGATGCTGCCCAACATCACAGCTAGAGGAAAGAATGTGGACAACTATACATGGGAAAGGCTCTGCCTTCTAAGAGAAAGCCAATGCCCTAGACCAGCTTCCAATCTCAGATACTTTCTCTGTATGTCTCATAATCTGTATATTAATCTGCTGTTTTGATTTTATGAAAAATAAAGCTATCTTACAAGTAGAAACACATTCTACAATCCTACTAGGTTTGGGGGGGGTTGCTTTTCTTGAATCCTTAAAGGTTTTTTTTCAAAGCTGCATATTTGAAACATATGTGACCATGAGTGGAACATGTTAGTTTTCTTTGTGCCAAAGTTCCTAGGGGGCTCCCAAAACCCCAATCAGAGGATGTGGCTGGTCACCCTAATTTTTGAGAGCTTAGTTTCTGGATGGGGTCCAGGACAGAATGTAGTAACTCCTTTCCCCATAATTTCTTCCATTCCATCCATAATCATCTCCCCTCATCCCAGGAGCTTGTTTTGTTCACCCAGTGGTAGCTTAATCAATCAATTTTCCAGAGCAGAAGGAGGAGAGAAATGATTGACAGAGAAAAGAGGAAGTTACACTGGAGGGATAAAATTGTGTGTGAGAGGACATGGATGCTAGTCCAGTCCCAGCATTAGCAATCATTTTGCTCTCCACTTTGCTCATCTATTAAGTGGGTTTGGACTAGATGACTTCAAAGATATTTAGGCTTGACATTCAATGGCTTTGGGGAATTCCTAAGTTATGAACTGTAGTAAGATTCAAAATGTTTCCATATATGCAGATTGACCCAAAGGAAAAATAAGTATAAGAAATCAATGCAATAATAATTTGAACCCAGGCTTTGGAATCTGACAATCAAATTAGCAACATCTTCTCCCAAAGGCAGGCTTTTTCGGAGGTGTATATAATAGAACTGGTGTATCTGATCAAGAACCTCGGAGCAAAAGCCAATAAGGATCTAAATACTCACACATTCACATTGGCCCAGTTGTGGGCTGTGAGGCCTGAAACCCGCAGACCACAAGGGAAGAGTGGGAACAGGTAGGAGCTGATGGCACTGCACTGGCACAGAATCCCATCGTCTCCTGTTTCTCTTCTCAGGGCTCCCAGGTCAGTGGGTGAAGTCTGCTGACTCCATCAAAGAAGCTGTTTGTGTTAACTAAATCTACAAAACGTCTTTGCAGAAACCTGCTGATTAGCATCTGATTAAATAACCAAATTATCATAGATGAAGCATCATAGGGCTCTAAGTACTGAGTTAACAGTGTTCCCTTTTTAATACAACTGCATTAGGGATCAAACAAAATGGAGTTAACTGTAAAACTTGGCCGCGCTGAGCACAGGCTCCGTGTTGCTGCATGCCAGCATAATGCTTCTTTCATGAGTCTCATCTGTTCTCATGTCATTTAACAAGACAGATCACCCGATGATTGAGTAGATGACTTTGTTGCCAAGTCTCTTATGCTTAAGAATATTTAAGGGTTATCTCATCTACGCATCCATCTCTATGTACCTTCTAGTACAAAAACTGTTAGGGTTTTTTTTTTCAATTAAATAGAAGTAAACACATACATCTTAGAACTGTATGCTACTCAAGAGTAGATTGCTCAAATTCACATTCAATGCCCTGATGCTTCCTTCTTACTTTATCTTTGAAATTTACAGAAGAGTATTTTGAATAATCGGTAAATTACAATTTCAAAATGAATTTATTCTAAAGTTTGCATAGAGTATCACTACTGAGTTTTTGACATAATTTTCTGAACTTATCTTAGTCTGACCTGTGACCTTCTTCTATGTGAAGACATGTGAAAGAATCCATCACCTCTCTAAAGATATTTCTTCCTCCACATAAAAATTGCTAAATATGTGTAAACAGCTTCATATGTCCCAAGTGGCACGATGAATTGCTACTGCTGTTTTTCTTAAAAAACCACGGTGCCTCTAGGCTCAAGAAAAAATGGGGTATTGGCTCAATAGATGGGATTCATATAAAAGATATTAGACTGTGCAGAACAATTCCATCTATTTAAACAGTTCAGACAAGTCACTTTTAAACAATGCAGTTAGGCTTTGTAAAGAATTTTAGGTTCAGACATGGATACCTATGCCTTTTGAATATTTAAGCCTGGCTATTTTTCACCATGACAACAAGAAAAGCAAGAACCATGTCGGTAGCTAGAGGTTTTATTTTTCATACACACTCAGCATTGGAAGGAAACTCATGGGCTTGGTGATGAACTGCATTTTAGTTTAGACATCAAGTAGGTCATATACCATCTGGAAAGGACCACTGTCCCTCCCTTGCCCCAGCCATCAATTTACACAATCCATCCTTCCTCCCCTAAGCAAGCATATTTTACAAGATATCAAAAGGGAACTGAATTTGGAGACAGCCATGTTCTATAGAAAGATATGATATGTCCCAACAAAGGTTCATTGGAGGTGTGGGTCAGGGACATCTAAAGGGATCGAGCAAAAGAGAGGACTACAGGGGTCAGAAAGTGGAGAGATAATAGCTTACAGACTTCAGGAGCCCTTCCCTTACCCATAATTCCTTCAAGAATTTGGTATTTCCTTAGGAGTGAAATATTAGTAGTGAAAACTTAGTAGTGAAAATATTTCCACTTTTATATATATATATATATATATAAAATCAGTTATAAGTGTTGAGCTGGCATGCTTTTGCATGTCCACAATCCCAACATTTAGGAGGCCAAGTTCAGGCCCAGCCTGGGATACAGAGTAAAACCTTATCTTTCAAAGCAAATAAGGAAACAAATGCATGGCTGAAGAATGACTCTTCTTGTCTTATTCTTTATTTCCAAAGCAATCAAAGATATTCCTTGATTACTAAGTTCAAATACAGTCTAACAAGTTCCAAATATCTGCAGATAAACTTGTATATGTCAACCAATTGTCTTGCCAAGATCTGGATGACAATAAAATTAAATCTATAAATCAATTTGGTAAGAACTGACATTTTTGTTTTATCCTGGAGAATTCTAATTTTATATTACCCTTAAAGTATCTAAGTCTTTCAACTATTTATTACTTGCTATTTCATTATATTTACTGCATATTTTTAATGAATTATTGATTTTAGTTATCAGTATTGATTCTGAGCATTCATTTACTTCAGGGAGTAAAAAACCATACTAAAATGATTTCAGACACAAGGGGAAAAAGTCTGTAACTTTTAATCTATGGTTAATTTGTTTACTGGGAGCTGGAATGCAATCAGACACAAAGAACTATTCCTCTTTCTGCACATCTTTTCCAGCTCCTCACTGAAGCCCAAATGTACCCCATTGATTTGTGGCCACTTTCAAAACCTCATGTATCCTGTTGGGACTTAAGCTTGCAACAATATTATTTGCTCTGTTCAAACTGGGATTTAGTCACTGTGCAAGAAACTGCTGAAGTGTGTGTTGTGCACGCACATGCGTGCGTTGTGCATGTTGTGTGTGTGTGTGTGTGTGTGTGTGTGTGTAAATGATGGAAAGCTGTGTTTTCCATGACTTTCTCATTTCTTCTTCTGCTGCTCCTGGTTGCCCAAAAGCATACCAGGGGGGGAATTTATGAAAAAGAAACAAAAGTGTTGCAGGTAGGTTTCTGTGTCGGAGGCATCTGCTGTACACTTTCTCAATTACAGCAGAGGCCTACTCCAGCTAGTCTCTTTCCCGCAAATGTGCCCTAATAAGAAACAGATATGGATACCTATTCTAGGGGTAGAGGTGTGATGGTCCTAGTGCCAGGTCATCACACCACACCTGTGTGCCCACCTCAGCTCAGCAGCAATATACACTCTGGCTAGAGACCTAGCAGCACAATTTCCTCAAACTGGTGAGCATGAAATTGATACTACTTAGCTATTTAATCCCAATCTCTCAGAGTCTCCGAGGTATTTCTTAAGGAGAGCTGAAGTGGGATTGTATAAAAAGAAGAAAACATTTGCAAATCTCTAATTTATATGCCCCTCGTCATTTCCTTGCCCTTCCATTATAAGCACTCTGTAGATCTGTTGGAGCTAAGTGGCTGGAGGGTCACAATTCCAATTATCTTTCCTAAATCCTGCCAGGTAGAAGCTGTAGCTTCAAGGTATAGCCTTCAGGAGATAGGGGTAATCTCTCACGTTTTCTTTAGAATACATCTTGAGAGAAGAAACTCTATTTAACATTCTGTTTGACATTCTTTATACCTCCAAGTCCATGCATACGTTAGAGACTTAGTAAATAATACATTGAATGGAAAAATGGCTAAGTGTATGAGTGGAAGATTGTCTGGTCAAAAAAGAACATGAAGGAGAAGGAACGCCATTTAGGTACAGTGACTTAAAATTATTTTATATAAATGCCAATTCTATTAGTAATTTATGTTACATGACATATTTTTGCTCAAATTTAGCACCTTGAAAGAAATATATATTGTTTTACACATTTCTAAGAGTAAAGTATCCAGGAGCTAAATGTTTCTGGCCCAGAATTTGCCATGAGGTTGTAATCATGATGTTGGCTTAGGTTCCCATTATCTGAGAGCTTGAATGAGCTAGAGATTCGCATCCGCGATGACTCACGGAATTGGCAGTAAGAATCTTCACCACATGAGCCTCTTCATAAAGCCATGTGCAGTGTGGCAGCTGGATTTCTTCAGAGCCATCATTAGTGTAAGAGAGGTGAGGGAGAAAGGCAAGGGGAGGGGAGGAGACATTAGGTCATTACTTTTGGCATGTTCTATCTGTCACATAGACCATCTCTAGTATAATGTGGGAGAATGTGAATAATAGGAGCCCTTGATATGAGGTTCATCTTAGTTACTGACATTTATATAGTTCAGCTATTGGAAAGTTCATAAATTCAGTGATGCTGGAGAAGAAATGAACCCGTTTTATTAGTACCACAAAGTTCTTAGGATGAAGCTATTTGTCTGAATAGTACTATGCCTATCAAGAAATGAACTTTGCAATAAAAATCTCATGAAAGAGATGTATATTGGTCCATAGAGTTTCACTGAAGAATTCTATCGACCCTTTTGAAAAACTCAGATCAATTTCTTATAATTTCTCCCCATGTAACTTTATGAGATTAAAATTCTCCTGATATCAAAGCTATAAATGAAAGTATGAGAAAAAGAGAACTAATCTTTAATATATATGTGAATGCTTACATAAAATTTAGCAAACTGAATACATCAATGTACAAAATTAATTCCACACCATGACTAGCTGGGCTTTCTTTCCCATATGCAGGACTAATTCAGCATTCAGAAACAGTCAGCATAATCTACCATATCATCAGGTTAACAGAGAGAAAACATGATCATATCAGTCAACACAGGAAAACAGGACATTTGATAAAAAACTAATACCCATTCACGGCTTTAAAAGAAGTCTCAGAAAATAGGAATAGAAATGAACTTCTTCCATTGACTAAGGATCATCCATAAAAATTATATAAATATCATAACACAATGATAAGTGGCTTTCCTGCTGTGTTTGTTCTCTAAGAGTAGGAACATGATAAGAATGATTGAGGGTTTTCTTTTTTAAAATCTTAATCAACACAGTTGCAGAATTTCTAAAGATGGCAAAAAAAGATTGAAAGCTTGATAAGGAAGAAATAGATCTATTTGTAGATGATAAGATTATTTCATAAAAAAATTCCAGAGAATTGGGCTGGAGAGATGGCTTAGTGGTTACGAGCATTGCCTGCTCTTCCAAAGGTCCTGAGTTCAATTCCCAGCAACCACATGGTGGCTCACAACCACCTGTAATGAAGTCTGGTGCCCTCTTCTGGCCTGCAGGCATACACAAAGACAATAATTGTATACATAATAAATAAATATTTTTTAAAATCCCAAACCCCAAACCTTCATGTTTCTCTTTCATATATATACATATAGACACTACACACATCTATAAATACTCTCTATACACATATGTATGTAAAATATGAGTAAGATCCTTTATTAGTTATTGACTTAATCTCAGAATATACCACATTACAGACGTGATTGAATATCAGAAGTAGTGAGAGAAGAAAATAATCTTTGTTATGTGAAACAAGTCAAGAAGAATCTAAGAAGCAAAGGAATATTGAAAACAAGGAACTAAGTCCATGCTGAGAGTTACAGGGTTTAACCATCTGCTCAGAGAAAGGAGAAGCCATGATTCTTGAACTCACAGCTTCTGTCAAGTGTCATCATTTCATGTGCATTTATGAAAGATTATTTTACTTTTATTGGTGTGTGTGTGTGTGTGTGTGTGTGTATGCACATCTGTGTGTGCTCATACATATGCAAGCAGGTCCCTGCAATGGCCAGAAGAGGGTATCAGATTCTCCAGAATTGGAATTAGAGGTGGCTTTAAGCTACCTGATGTGTGTGCTGAGAAGCTCTGGCCCTGTGCATGAGCAGGAAGTTTCCAATTACTTAACTGCCTCTCCAGTTCCATCCCACATGCATTCTGAGTGTACAGCCCCAATGATTGTAGCATGTAGGGGGAGAGGATATAGCCATCGTTTTTGTTAAAGTCTTACAACCTAGAAGCCTAGGAAGAAGCAACTCAAAGCAGCTTTAAAAAGCCTTCCAGGGATTCCTGATCTGAGCCTACTCCAGCTAAAATTCTCTTTAAAACAGAAATTCCATCTCACTCCTGGAGTACCTCAAGCACTGAAAGCAAAACTGGAGCAGACTTTACATTGCACAGTATCTGGCAAAAGAAGTCATCACCGATACCCAATGATGGGATACCTCACCTCTGGAAATCAAAGGAGTTGCAGCCTTGATGCTATGAACACAGTGTTACATGGATGATTCAGTCAATCCCTGTAAATCTGAAGGCATTAGCAATCAATTACGTCATCTGGGTAAATTTGACTCTGTTTCCACTAGGTTTCCAGACAATCGAGTCTCTGTTGTAAGACACCAAGAAATGAACAGGATTAAGACCTGAAATTTGCAGTGTCCGCATATTTCATCTGCTCTTTAAAAGTCTCTGCAAAGGGATCCTCCATAGTCTTGCCCACCCCTACTTCTGGGAATCAAGATAAAAGTCACTTTACTGTTCTTGGTAAATACATGCAAATGCGCAGGCTGCTTCAGAAGATGTGTGACTGATGGTGTTCTAAGACATGGTGGGTTTCTTTGACCAAAAATATCTAGTGTGGAATAATTTGGGTCTGTGAGAAAGTTTTTGTCCTTTTACTTTATGCTTTATCGGTAAAAAGTCATTTTAACCCCACTAACCCTCAATGATTCATTTCTAAAATGCAGACAATATTATCTCCCCGATTTATTATAAATGATTGGTGATTCATCAGTTAATGTGTGTTCCTGCCAACTTCAGACTAAAAGTAAAATTCTAGGCTAGCTGATTGACTCAGTGGGCAAAAGGTGGTTGTCGCTAATCTGAGTTTTATTCCTAGGCCTCACACGGTGGAAGATGAGAACTAAGTCCCACAGGTTCTCCTCTGACCTCCATAAATGAGCTATAGCACCTGCCTGAGTACATACACACACATATACACACACACGCACACACAAACACACACGCACACACACACAGAGGGGAAGAATTGTGTGCATATACACAATAAATCACAAATTTAAAACTAAAAAAAAATCTAAATATTTTTTTATTAAATTAAAATACTATAGCAAGCTTTCTTGGACTGCTAGTCCCAAACCATGAAATAGAGACCTATTATTAATTATGAATGCTCAGCCTTAGTTTATGCTTGTTTCTACCTAGCTTTTTACAACCTAATTAACCCATTTCTATTAATCTAGGTGCTGGCCTGAGGTTCATTTACCTCATCTATGTGCTGTCCATCCTGCTTCCTCCATGTCTGATTGGCTGACTTTCAGCTGGTTGGCATTTTTTTTTAACTAGACTCTGGCTGACTGGCTAGCTTCCCTTTTCTCTCTACCTGGCAGCCCTACCAGTCCTTTCTCTGCCTAACTACTGTCCACTCAGCTTTTCATTAGACCAATCATGTACCTTAGGCAGGCAAAGTGAAACAGCAACATATCTTTACAGCTAAACAAATGCAGCATAAACCAAAGGAACACATCTTTACATAGTTAAACAAATATTCTATCCCACAACATTATACAATGTTCCTGCTTCCTTTCCACCCTCCAACTCTTCTCATGGCCCTTACCCCAAGCTCACTCTCAAATGCATGACCTCTTTTTCTTTTAAAATTAAAAGCAGTTATGCTTTCTTCATACACACAAAGAACCTCTTGGGCAGGCAGTCCCACCCAGGATCCCAAGCACCACATAGTAGAGCCTCAGTCTGCCATTCACACTGCATTCTCATTTCTCACACTCCACAGTGCAGTACTGGGGACTCAAGTTGAACCATCATGCCACACATCTTGACCCTATGAGTGCTGTGGATATGGCTCTTGTACCGTGTAAAGATTTGTCACTCGTATTGGCTTAATAAAACACTGATTGACCAGTAACCAGGCAGGAAGTATAGGTAAGGTGAGCAGACTAGGAGAATTTGGGGAAGAGAAAAGGCTCAGTCTGCAAGTCACAAGCCAGATGCAGAGGAAGAAAGATGAGAATGCCTCACTGAGAAAAGGTACCAAGCCATGTGGCTAAACATAGATAAGAATTATGGGTTAATTTAAGATGTAAAAGATAGTTAATAATAAGCCTGAGCAATACTGTGCTTTTAAATTCAAATCCATATAAATTGAGACTTGCTATATACCCTCCATTGTAAGATTTAATAAATTATCACCCAAGCCAGCTATATTTAGGATATATACTTTAATAGGAGTAAGGAATGCAAACAGATTTACAATACCAGATCCTGGATCCTGCGCTTTCCCGAAGACGTGCGCCAGACCAAGAGCAACAGAGAGAGAGCTCACATGTGAACTGAGTCTTTTATACATCAGGCGGGACCTGATGGTCCAACCCAGAATAATTAGCTAATGGCTAATGGTGGGGCGTGGCTATTAGCCTGATCGGTTAAAACCTTTCCCCATCACTCCATTTTTCTGAAGGATGAATGTGGACAGTTTTTTCCCTAGAAATTTCCCAAAGAAGCAAATATTTCCAAAGATTCAATGTCATTATGAGACTCAAGAGAGCCACTTGTGATAAACAAAGATGGCAAAGACTCAATGTTTGACCTTGGGTAATAATTCCTTAAAACCCGAAGTTCTCTTTAACAAGGAGTTGTTCTCTCCGCATTTGGAAGCTTTTGAGACAGTTGCAGGACATGGAAAGGCTGCTGAGAGATGAAAACACAGCTCAGCACACTGCCTGGAGAAGTTCATAGCCTTCTCTCAGATTTCTTTGAATAACTGCAAAGAAACCCAGAGTGGGAAATCTTTGCCTGGGTCACACTATGTCAGCCCCCAGTTGCTCAGGAATGCACAGTGCTTCAGCTTCAGAACAAAAACACCTTTGAAAGGAACTGGGGGCATACGTCACCTAGAAAAATCAAGCAAGGAGGCAATTTGAGAGGATAAAGATGTTTCTTCAGTCTCTCAACACTTCATTTAAGTAGCTATATTGCATCACGGCTTCAGATAAGGAACTTGGATTCTACTTCTTGGCTTCTCCTCAGCCCACCTGAGACCTGGATGACACCAGTGTCAGATATGTTACATAGAGCTGCAGGTCACCTATGAGGAGTTCTCCTAGCTGCTTCTGGAGAAGCCAATCTCACCTGAGGTTTCTTATTTCTCTTCCTGATTTCCTGCTGTGACTCCACATGTCAAGACTTGCTTAATCACAAATGTCCTTAACTAACAGAAAAATAATATCCAGGGCTGGAAATGTACTCAGTGATAGAGTACTTGCTTAGCAAATGTGAGTCCCTGGGTTCCTTCACAGCACCAATATAATCATCATCAACATCATCATTATTCAGGCAATCCAGAGCAAATGAAAGGGATGCAAGATCATGAAAACATTTCTATTTTGCCAAGACAGGTTTTTTTCTTTTTCTTTTTTTCACTCTTTCTTTCTTTTTCTTTCTTTCTCTTCTTTTTCTTTTTCTTGACTCTTTTTTGTGCTGTTTTTCTAAACAGGGTATTTTTGTGTAACAGTCCTGGCTGTCCTGGAACTCACTTTGTAGACTAGGACGGTGTGACCTACCTGCCTCTGCCTCCAGAGTGTGGATTTTTAAAATTGATTTAGAATCATCACTGTCTAATCAAGTAAAAATTTTCATGACAGACACATAACAATATGGAAGCAGTATAGAACTACTCTACACAAAAGAAAGGAAGAGAGCAAACACTCACTATAGCTAATACCACTTCAAGCCAGCGGTTGATGAAGGAGTCACCTTAACAGAGTAACTAACAGAAAAGACACTTGAGACGAATAATTTACATCAGCTGAATAAGAAAAAAATGCCCAGAATAAAGATGTACCCTACTTGTTTAGAAATCAAAATATCTTTGCAAATTTAGATCTGAAAATTTTAAACAAGTAATTTGGATTTGGTGGGAATTCCGAGCACAAAGTCAAGTTTAATGTCGCACATGGGTAATGAACATTTTGTTTAAAGAAAACTTGGTTCTTTGTAATATTTGTACTGATAGACATTTATCATCCAAATCATGGCAGTGGACTAAAAGAGAAGTTTGAACAACTTATGGGGATTTAATACAAAGTGGGTGTTTAATGAAAGGAATTAGATTCTTTTGCTGCTCTTCACTCCAGAGCTTCGCTTTCGGAAAAGAGTGTCAGTGCTGATGCGCGTACCTTTAGTGAGAAAATAGGGATGGTTTAGAAACAGGCTGGTGTTCAGACTTTTGGATAAATATTCTTCCCTTGTGGAGTGAGGAGCGGGTTAACTCAGTGTGTAACACTGGGCCTGTGTAGAGGAGACATCCTTGCACACTCGATTCTTCCGCACCAGAAACTCCCTGCGTGTCCATTTGCAGCTTTTATGAATGACCTTAGCCGGTGATTTCCTCAGGAGCTCACTCTCAGAACATCTTTAAGCACCAAGCTCACACTCAAGAAGACTTGCGTTACCTTGCACACACACCGAGACCCTGGACCTGCCCTTTCAAAAAGAGGCTGCTCTAACAATTCAGAGGCAGCAGCCTGGGAGAGATCAGGAAAATGCTGATATGCACTGCTGGGGAGGCTGGAGTCCACAGAGCCAGGTGAGAAGGAAAGGGATGTCAGTCCTTCCTCTCAGAATTGCAGGAGAAATTTGCAGTGTCCACTCCTTGGCACACAAACCAGGCCAGACCAAATCACCAAGTGTGGAACTCCCACCACACTGTGGAAACACAAAATTCATAAACCTTCTTTGCTCTGCGTTTGGTTTGTTTTGAAAGGCTCCTACCCCTAGCCACCCCAACCCCTAGCTGTGCTTTACACAGTGCCTGCCTATGCTAATGGCTCTCTCCCCTCTGATGTGCACTGGAAGTTATAGGCAGTGTTCAGAAACATGTAAGATAGTTGAACTGTTTCCCCTTCAGACTGGGGACTTAAAGTGACTAGCTAAATGGCTCAAGAGACTGAGCAGGCCTATCCAATGTTGGGCAGACACTGTGCCTCCAGAAACTGTAGTTCGTGTGTCCCCACCACAGACCTGTACAGCTTGCTCCCGTACCCTTACTTTGAGTGTAAAGGACCTGCCCGGAACCCTGAAATGCAGCTGAGCTGGGTACGATTGCAGCCCTAGGAATACTTGGAGCTAACTTGAACAGAGTAAATTCATGCTGAGGGAACTCGGGTTCTTTGTCATCTTGTGCAAGAGAGCAGAAAAGCCAGCCTCATCACCCTAGTTCCTGTCTGAAATCATACATCTGGCCAACCTTTTAGATAAGTAGTGGGAAAAAAAGAAGGGGTGTGTTGTGGTTTAAATGAGAATGACCCCCCTAAACTCATGTATTTGGGTGTTTAGTGCCTAGTTGATGGGAGGTTGAGGTTGAGGTTCCTAGTTGAGGAAGGGTTTGGCAGTGTGGCCTTGTGGAAGGTGGGTCACTGATGGTGGACTCTAAGGTTTCGAAGCCCATGTCATCCCTAGTCAGCTCTCTCTATTTTCTAGTTGTCTTAAGTTAGGAGCTCGCAATTACTGCCCTAGTACCACGCCTGTTCGCCGGCTGCCATGCTCGCCAAATAAATGGCTAGGGTTTTGTTCATTTCTTTGTTTTCATTTTGTTCTGTGTTGGAGACAGGGCTTCTCTGTATACATTGGTTATCCTGGAGCTAGCTCTGTAGATCAGGCTGGCCTCAAACTCAGAGATCCACCTGCCTCTGCTTGCCTAGAGCTGGGATTGAAGGGATGTGCCACGATCACCTGGTTAAATGCTCTTTCCCGTACATTGTCTTAGTCATGGTGTCTTCACAGTGACAGAAAAGTGGCTGAGACACTGATTACACCCCAGGTTTTCTTCTTGATAAATGGGGCAGAGCCCAAACAAACACAGAAAAAGTATAAATTGGCAGAGAGATGGAATATTCTCCCTCTCTCGTTGCATTCTCAATTTCTTCTTCTTTGATGCAACTTCTGAATATTCTGAATATTGTAACTTCATTTGGCTTTCCATCTCCCTTTTCGTGTGTGTATATGAATTTATATATGCGTGTTCTCCAGTGTGAGTACAAGTACATGGGATGCCAAAGGTTTATGTCAAGTTTCTACCTGGACTGGTTTCCACCTTACATAATGAGGGAGGGTCTCTGCCTGAAACAGAGAATGTCAATCCAATAAATCTAGTTAGTCATCTTGGTCCAGGCATCCTGTCTGCATCTCTTTAGTGTTGGGATTACAACTTGGCCACCACACCTGCCTGGGATTTATGTTGGTTCTGGATACTCAAACTCCAGTCTCCACGCCTATGTGACAAGTACCTTACCCACCAGAGAGCCCCAACCCTCTATTCCCCCATTTTTCTCTCTCAGAATTATGCTTTGTTTGTCAAATTTTCAAACATTTTAGGTTTTAAAACTGTTTCTGTTCCAATGTTGTTGCTTCTATTAGAATTGTGGATATCATACTTGATTCTTAGTGTTTAATTTCTTTCTATATGTGATCTATAACTGTTTGTTGTATGTGTGTGTGTTGGTCAAAGAATAAAATATTTTTAAGTTGATTTGGGGGATTATAGTATTCAAACAACCCATGAACTAAAAAGGACAAACACAAATCTAAGGGCGCAATGCCAAGTGTGAGAGAGAGAGAGAGAGAGAGAGCTGTCTGAACTCTCGACTTAGGCACAGGCTCCTGCTATTGATGTCTCTTGACAAAGTGAGAGACAAATCTGATTTCTTTTCAGACCAGAGAAGCAAGGAAGGAAGAGAAGCATGGAAGGGAGGCAGAGAGAAAATGTGTGAGCATGCAAACAAACTTTCCAAAGTTAACAGGGAAAGTGACTCATAAAAGAAAGTCAATAAAATCATTTCAAACATAGATTCATTTCATAAAATGATTAATGGAATGGAGAAATGCAAATGACATTAAAATATGTGAGCCTTTTAAAGCACGAACAGTGGGAGAAATTCACAAGATACCAAGGTAACACAGAACAAACGAGATAGGTACTGAGTACTGGCAGACAGAAAATCCAACTTTGACTCAATGCAGAGAACAAAAAATAAAAAAGAACTAAGTAAAGTGAAAGTATGGGATGCTTAGTAAATGACACCGACAAAGCAAACTATATAAAATATCTATTATACTATATAACAAACATGGAAAATTGTCTAATATAGTCACTTATTTCATAAGATAAATGAGTTAAAGCACATATTAAAAAAGATTTAAGATTCCAGAGCAAGGAATGACTTCTTGCACCCAATACATCAAACCCAAACAATAAAGAAAAATATGGATAAATCGCAAACTACCTCTTAATCTTGCATGTAAATGAAAGTGTTTAATCAAGGCTAAAGGCCATTAGAAGACAGTGGCATTAAATCATAGGTGCTCCAACTCAGTATAGGTACACCCAAAATAAGAAACATTAATAATAAAGAAAAGTATCAAAGGACCTAGTATGAAAATATGCAAGCCATTTCCATGAGTCTTTCACAGAAAATAACAAACTGAAGGGGAAAGCAGTTTGCATACATATAATAACGCGTTCAGTCACACACATAGTTGGGGAAATTCAAACAACAGTTTGCTACATTTCCAAATCTGCCAGATGCATAAAAGGGCTAAATTTTCGCCAAGAGTGTGGGGAAAAAAGGGTTTTGGAACTCTTATTTAATGAGAGTATAAAATTTCAACACATTAGGAAGAACAATGATGGGATCCCAAAACTGCCATGCAGTATGATCTAGCCACCCAGGTGAGACTGTGATTGTGTCCCTTTGTCCTGGAGTAACTGCTCAGAGACGATGTGTAATGATACACGAGGGTGTCCACTATGACAGTGTAGTAAACACGGACATGGTTGCAATGGCAATTGGTAGTAGCAGGACATACACACATATACACATAAGAGGTCTGGGTGTGTTTACATAATAACATGCCCTGAAGTTTCAAAGGTATAGACTACACATGAGTTATCATGAACTTACTTGGCAATATTGAATGACAAAGCAAGCAAAAACTTTGAGTGTACTGTGTTTAGTTGAAAGGATGTAAACAAACCACATGCTTCTGTTAATCTATATAAACAATTGTATATGTATTGAATTGTCTTAAAGTAAACATATGTAACTGAATATATGACAGAGCTCATTAATGGTTAGCTCTGGGGCTGGGGGTGCAATAAGAAAGGGTGTCATGGGTTCTCAGGCCCATCTATAAATTTATTGCTGTCATTTTTCTCTGGTTAAGTCCTGAAAACATGTGGGTGAAGTGTCATCATTCTGTGTGGATGGTGGATAAGGGGATAGTTATCAATTCGCATGTGTTTTCCTCTTTTCTTCGTTTGGATTCAGAGGGTGTGTAAACGGAACATACTTACACTGAGGGCCATTGGTGTCCCGGAACTCAATAATGTAAGGGTGAATTCAAGAGACGCATGTGCAGTAGCAGATAAGCCGGTACACAGGGAGGCACACAAAACACCTCAGAACAAATGACAGTGAGTGGGCTCTTGAATTTTAGTGAGGATGGAAAAATTGATCATTCATATACTGACTATAATCATGAGATAATTTTCTAAGCAATTCAGGCTCTACCTCAATTGCTGTGCATTTATATGTGTTTGGTTTTGTTTTAGGTTTCCATGTGACTTTTTCAAAAGGTTTTCTGGGTTATTGACCGCTTCCCAAATTCCCTTCTCTGCCCTGTGTGATAAGAATTTGAACCCAGACTACTCTTTAAATCCTTTACCACTATCAAAATATCAAAGTGTATGATATTAAAGAATTAAGTTTAAGACACCCCTAGGATGGATCTTGAGCTTCTTTAGAGTCCCTGGTGACAACGTACACTTTGGATGGTACCTCTTAGTTTTCTTATGTCTGGTTTTGATGGTATGAATGTAACTCAGTCTATGACATAATACAAAAGTGGAGGGAAAACTGACAAAATGATGGGAGGAAACTGACAAAATAATGGGGGGGTACCAATGTTCAAAAGAAGAAGCAGGCACAGAGCCAAGTTCTTGAGACATCCGATGGATTATGAGAACATATTCTACTACATCCTAATGACCCCGATGGTCCAGATTTTCAAAGGTTGCCCCACCCTAGTCTGAAACACTTGGGATATGCCATAGCTCTCCTAGCCTCAGTCAGATCCTTCCCACA
Organism: Dicrostonyx torquatus; assembly: GCA_028555095.1. Lineage (NCBI taxonomy): Eukaryota > Metazoa > Chordata > Mammalia > Rodentia > Cricetidae > Dicrostonyx > Dicrostonyx torquatus. Next base: position 2,690,343 of record JAQHUG010000062.1, read on the forward strand.
CCAGTCACTGCCTGTCGCTGAGTGAAGCTCTCTCTGAAGGACAGAGGTGAATGTGTTAAGTATGGCAAGGTTTTGAGCTGTGGCACAAAGGAAGCGTGGGTGTTTGCAAAGCCACATCGAGCTCACCTCGCAGGCTGCCGACCTTTTGGGGATGACTTGCAATTTGTCCCCTTAGCTGCATGCCTCTGCTGATTTAAAAGGTGAGGGGCACTTCCCCAAGGACACTGTGTCAAAGCAGAGGAGATGGATTAGAGGTAATTAAATCCACACTAGAAACTTCTCTGTCATTGGATCCTCTTGGTTGTGTGGATTCCTCGGCAAGAACATGGGTAAATGACTGAGCTCTGGTTCAGAGTCTGAGGTCAAGGGTCAGACCTACAACTGAAAGTCGTGGGATGACGCTGATGTGTGCCGTCACCTCTACCTCAGTCATGTGGAGTCATTCTGGGAGAACAAGATATAGTGACAACTCCTTCCCAGTATGTCCAGGAAGCAGCTCCATCTAGCAGGGGGTTTCTCCTCTTTCCTCCTCACATCTACTCTCTACCTAGACAGAAACACTAATGGCAGAGACCCTCAAAATGAAACCTCACAATTTCCCATAAAGGCACAGGTCCTATGTGCATGGAAGCATAGTCACAGAAAGTATGTTGGCTGGCTAAATTTTGCTTTCAAAGAAGCATATTTTTGAGACCCACATACAAACACACTGTTGTCAGAAGCCAGAGAGTTAAGCACGCACCCTTTCCACTCTGTGCTACCCAAGATCAGCTCTGCTGCTCCAGTGATGCGAAGGAACCGCGTAGTTCTGCAGGCCAGAGACCTGGTACAGTGCAACAGATACTATAGAAGTAGGAAAGAAAAATCTGTATAAATCAGGATTCTCTAAAGACACCAAACTAATAGAACGAATATGATTTATTAGTGTGGTTTCCAGGCCATGGTCTGTCTATTGCAACAACAGATGCCTCCAGAAGGGAAGTCCAGGAACCCAGTAGTTGTTCCAGCCCTGAGACTGGGTGTGTCTCACATGGTCTTCAGTGTACTCCAGAATCCCAAAGAAGTATGTTCCAGCGCCAGCGAAGGAAAGAACGTGCCAGCAAGAGAGAGGGCAAGCAGGCCAGAAGCAAAGACTTCCTTCTTCCATGTCCTTTATCTAGGCTGTCACCAGAAGGTGTGGGCCATATTTTCGGTGGATTTTCCCACCTCAAATGATTCAATCAAGGAAAAAAATCCCTCGCAGATGTACGCCGCAGCTTAGATTTTAGTTAACTCCAGATGTCGTCAAATTGGCAACCAAGAACAACCATCTCAAATTCACCCCTTGACAACTTAGCAGACAATCATATTTCCTTGTGTTATGCTTAATTTCAAAATGCCTAACATGATGCAATTACGTTGAGCCTAGACAAGAATCCTGCTCCGGCTTAGGGAAAATGGAGACTCACAAGTACAAAGACCTGTTTGAGTTTTGACTCCGTATCACTATATGATACTCTGAAGTCAGGGACTGCATTAATTTCTTGACTCCTTATTGTAACGAAACACCTGGTGAAAGGCACTTAAGGAAGGATGGGTACTTCATTTTATTAATATTTACTAAAAAAAACTATCTTTTCTCATTTTACATGCCAAATCCATTTCCCACTCCCTCCCCTCCTCCTGCTCCCTCCACCTTCTCCCCACCTCCATACCATCCTCCATCCACTCCTAGAAGAGAAAAATGCTTCCCAAGGAGAGTCAACAAAGTCTAGCACATTGCTTTGAGGCAAGACAAAGGCCCTCCCCACTATAGCTAGGATTTATCCCTATTGCTTGTTCTGGCATTTTGGAACCCATCCTCTCTGGAGGGATATATCATTATCATCATCATCATCATCATCATCATCATCATCATTATCATTATGCATTACAGACAAGAAGCAGGAAAATGAATGCTAGCGTTCAGCTTCACTTCTCTTTCTTATTCAGTCCATGGTATGGTGCTACCCACAGTTGAGGAGAGTCTTTCTACCCAAATAACCTAATCAAGTAAATCCTTCAAAGACAAGCGCAGATGCTAACCCAGTCCAGATAACCACTCACATGTGTGCTAGAGGCTTGCCTTCTAGGAGATTCTAGAGTCCATCAGGTTGGCCATCCATATTACCCACCTCGGTAAGTTTCATTTAAAACCAACATTATGGAACCTATTACAGACTGAGATTTCTGCAATGGTGTGAATGGTACCCCGCAGTTTAGCTACAATGGACTGAAGACTTGAATTCATCATATACAAAGCTATATACTCCGTCCCAGAGGGGTGATGCTGAGGCTCCGGGAGTGACTCTGGAAGACTCTTGCAGGGACTTTTCTCTGAAGAAAGCTGGACTTCAAGTTTCTCAGCTTTAAAACTGAAATACTACCGTCTACTCCAACTATCTTAGATGGGGTCCTGATCAGTTTTTTGTCAACTTGACACAAGCTGGGTTTATAAGAGAAGAGGAAACCTCAATTGTGAAAACCACCCCCATCAAACTGGGCTGAGGGTAAGCTGGGAGAGGCATTTTCTTGATCGGTGACTGTTGTAGGGCAGGGGGGGGGGCTAGCCTGTTGTGGTTGGTGCTATGGGCAGGTGGTCCTTGGGTGTATAAGAAAATGGTCCGAGTAAACCAGGAGGAGCAAGCTGGCATACAGAGTTCTTCCTACTTCCACGTTCCTGCTCTGAATTCCTGCCTTAATTTCTATGAGGGAAACAATTTCCTCCCCCAAGCTGCTTTTGGTCACAGTCATCATCACAGCACGAGAACCCTGAGACAGATGGCTAACTGTGAGAATCTAACAAGTAGTTGTCATTGTTTGCTTGAGTTGCTTCAACAAAATGTCACAGGCAGGGTGGCTTTAGCAACGATGGATTCTTCAAAGTTCTGGGGGCTGGAAAACCCAAGTTCAATGTGATGAGTAACTATTTCTGGATTTCAGATGTTGTCCTGCTGTAGTAGAAGGAGGAGGGAGAGATGGGGGGAAGGGAGACACACAGACACACAGAGAGAGACAGAGATCTTTTCCTTAGGGAACTTGGAATTACATGGGAACTTTGAAACACTCCCCACATCTCCTCTCCTCACCCCTGCTTCACAGGGGAGGAAACAGACATGCCGGCTGTAAATTCCTCAAGCTGTTTAATCTGTCTAAGGCTCAATTTCTCCATTTGTTAGGAGCGATTATAAAGGCAATGCCGACTCCATCAGGACTGTAATGAAGTTTAAATCAGATAACAGGTTACAGGCGTGCATTAGTTCATATTAGCACCGAGCGCTGGCTTGATAAATATTGTTAGTGTTAAATGCTACTGGATGTTAAATGCTTCTGTCATGTTTTGTTATTATTAGTATTATTATTAATCACAGAGTTGGAATACGCACCCAGATCTGCCGACATCTGGTGTTCTTCACTAAGAGAAAGTGTTCTCATGGAGCAAAGCTAATTAAAGCTAAGAACAGGATTTTTGCTAATGATAAATCTCATTAGTTCCTTCCAGCTGTGTTTGTTGCATCTAAACAGTAAAGTTGATGCCAGGGAAAACCACTTCCGGGAAATACCCACCAAAAAAAAAAAACCAACGAGGAGACAGGACCCAGGATATAAAGTGCAGGGATTTTAATCGGAGATTTTTTTTTTTTGACAATGTAGCTGCATTTTTGGAAGAGTGAAAGGAACATGAAGTCTGGTTCCAGGTCAAAGTTGAGCCACGTTTCTTCAGACAGACAGCTTGGCTCCAAGGAGGGCAATTCTCAAACCAGATTTACTTTCTATAATATTTCTTAGTGTTTGGAACTGCTCCTTCACTCTCCTAAAAAAATAACAAGTCAAGCTAAAGCATCCGGCAGAATTAGTAGGATTGCTAGCCCATGTTCAAGGACCAAGTTCTCTGTCACAGGGAGGCTGGAGGATTCCTGGCTTAAGTTTAAAAAAAAAAAAAAAAAAAAAAAAACTAAGGGATTAGCTCTGATGGATGACTGATGCTCTCAGTAAGCGTGGGCTTCTTGCCAGAAATCAGCCCCATGGACAGACAGCAGCCATGCCTGGGGTTGTGGGACCCGGCTGATAACAGGACCGGAAACCCATCAGAGACACCCATCCCTTACCTCTGGGCCTCATCAAAATTACCTGCCAGAGCCTCTGCTCCAGACCAGCACCTTGTCGGCCTGTTCCATAATAGAAAGCAGCTGCTCTTGCTGGGAGGCGGGAGTGGGAGTAGGGAAAAGAACGAGGAAAACGCCATTCATAACTTTTCTGGTAGTGCAGAACTGAAAGTGGAAATCGCAGGAGGAGTCCAAACAGGAAATCCTGGGTCCCTCTGGGAATATTACCCTCTTCTAAAGGAATGATAGGAAATCAAAGCTACTGAATTTAAATCGCAGATGGCTTTGATCCTTAATAACAGGATCTGAACTTAGCAGCATGGTAGAGGTGACAGGGGTGACAGTGCAGAATTTTGATCAGATGCAATGGCTGGAGGGAAGGCCTGCTTTGCTGTGTCTTTATCTGCAGCGCTGTCCCTAGTTCCTAGAACAGTGTCTGTCATGTGGTGTGTGTCACAAACACTCGCTGAGGAAGTGACGAATGAAACACATGCCCCACGTTTTCTAAGAAAGGGGGAGATGTTTAAGTTTAACAGGTCAGGATTTGACTCAACATCCAGTTGTTTACCTAGCTCTGCCATCTTGGGTAATTTGTTTAATCTGTAAGATGGTGTTTGAGTAGCCACTGCCTAGAGAGTGAGAGACTCAGCTAAATGTGTTCTTAGGTGTTTCAATAAAGGAAAAAAAAAGTGAAGCTCAGTCAGTTATCAAAATGTGGCCGTGAGTTTACAAATGCTAGCACTGATGTGTGAGTGGGCGTAGCTTCCAGATTCAGTAAGGAAGGACAGAAATCTACCTTTAATACTGATGCCATGATCTAGACAATTGCCCACTAAAGGGCCACTGGATGAAGTCTGGGTCCCCAGCTGGGCACACTAGGATGTGAGAGAAGGTTCAGAAGTAGAGCTAGGCTTAGGAAACGGATCAGTGGAAGAAAATGCTTGGGGTGCAAGCATGGGGTACTCGACTTCAGATCCCAAGACTTCCTTTAAAACATTAGCTATGTACACCTGGGACCCCAAATACGCTTACACACAGAGAAGAAGGGTTAAGGAACCTAAAAACACTCAAATCAACAACTCAAAGTGAACTTATAACAGAAATAGGAAGCTCTGTATAAGAAATAGAAGAAATAAAAGAGAGTCAATTAAAATCATAAATACCATAATACCACAATGCCTCTCTCTTTCTCTCCATCGCCCCTCTTTCCCAGCTGCCTCTCCTAAAAGTCCTGCATGAGTAGGCTATGTGATTCCAGATGTTGCTTGACTACCTAAAGATTCTGGCCCTTCTATGCTGCCCCAGCTTGTCTGTCGTTTTCCCTTCAGTGCTCTCATGCTTCCATGTGCTCCACAGGGCTTCCGTGGTGTGACTGTGAAACCCAACTTTCCTCATACGGTGTCAGAGTTGACAGAGAAGGTCTTCTGGGACCTGCTAGTGACGAAACGAAGGGAATTATTCAGTGTTGAGAGACTCGACTGAAAGAAAATCTACCTTCTGAGGTGAAAGGGGAGAGAGCAGTGGGGGCTTCTGTTTGGAAAGAACAAGAGGGGGTCACGCAGTCCTTACTGTGTGGTCATAGTTTCTTTTGACACCCTTTAATAAAATAAAGCTCAGTTTTGTCTTCTCAAAACACTCAAATCTATCTTAACTGGAAGCAGCACATAGCTGGAAAGAGTTCATCTGTGGTTCTGATTGACAGCACGTGCACCCATCCAGCCCTAGACCTAGAAATAGGGCATTATAAATCACACCAGCCTTTTTGAGAGCTCTCCGCTCAAACCTTAGGGAAAGATGAGTGTAAAGCACTCAGCCTGTGATGAGAATGTTTTCCTGTAAAGTATTGTTCATAGACTATATAGTTCATATAACTATTTCCTCTGACAGCGTCACTTAAGGGCCGTGTATGGGTGTGTGTGTGTGTGTGTGTGTGTGTGTGTGTGTGTGTGTGTGTGCGTGCGTGCGTGCGTGCATTTATGGTCACCTGGTGTTTATAACCTACATGCCCTAACATTTTAAATATATTGTGACTTTAAAAAACTCTTTCACTCTATTTTATCTTTAACACCTATCCACCTCTTATTTGACAGTTACAAAGTAGACAGGATTGTTAAATTCTCAGTTTGTTGTGAGAATTCATATCATTATAAAGGTACATACAACAACAGGGATACTTGATGTGAGAGTGCCATTGCTGCACCTAACACTTTTACTGTAGTTTCATGTCACATCCTGTGGTCATCTTATAATTTATGTTCCTTGGTCATACAGATAATAATGCAGAATTATCTGTATGACCATGCAACATAAATTTTATATAGCATTCACACACATTTCCAGTTGTCTGAGAAGCATTCTGTGGTTTGATTAGGGTTGATATTATTCTCAGATTTGAACAAAGTCGCTGAGAAGAAACTCATAATGTGTTCATTCTCCTGATTTTACTTGTACATTACCTTCTCCCAAAAGTGAATCAGCTTGCCTGGCAAGAGTTAGCTGTGAAATAGGTCTTGGTATTGCCTTCACTTGCAAGATATTCATCTTTAGCTGAAAATCTAGTGGTGTTCTCTCTGATAATGTCAGTGTAATGTCACACTGAGTCACTAGACACTCTCTCCCCGCCCCCCCAAAAAAGAAATTCAAGGATGCTGAAGCTTTGTCTTTGTTTATTTCTCAGTCTTCAATTTCATTTCTACCACAGATGTTATCAATATTCTTATAACACATAGGACAGTTAAGTACCCCCAATATACCACCCAGTTCAGCTGATTCAGCAAAAATATTTATTTATTTATTTACGCATTCATTCATGTGTATTTGGTTATATACAGACTTCAATGCCTGGATTTACATGTAGTTGTGTTCCCCCCCCCCCGAGAGATATTAGCAAACATCTACTCAACCCAGGAAAACTACTGATGAATCAACAAAATAATTTCACCAATGTCCACTTTAAAGACCCGATGAATTTTTTGATGTTTACAGAAGTGTGGGTGAGGAGTGCTTTGCAGGAACATGGTGATCCTGAAAGCCTGACCCAACCTGTGTAATTGCTCATGAACGCTGCCTCCTTGGAGTTCCCTGAGCCACTTGGATTCGGCTGAATAGATCAGATGGTGTCTTGTAGAGAACTCAGCGGATGAGACGCTCTTCTCCCTGGCAACACTAAACTGTGTATATAGTCTTAGAAAGGGCCTTGTGATCTTCTACATTTCTGCTCTCCCAGCTTCTCTTATTCACTCAGTCTCTTGAGCGTCACTGTTCCCTTCAGAAAGGTCTGCTTCAATTCAAGGGAAACTGTTTACACCATCCTAGCCTTTCCTCCAGCTCATACAGTCTTTCTGCTCCCTCTTTTGTGAAGTTCCCTGAGCCCTGGGGAGTAATATTGATGTTTGACTATTTATTTTCTCCATCTGGCTGAGAAGAACAGTGACCTATGGGCCTAAGCAAAACTGTTTGAAGGCAGATGGACAGGCACATCATATCCACTCAACAAAATGATATGGGTTGCTTTCCCACCTGGAGCTTATAACACTCCTGACCACCCAACCACCTCACCCCCAGCCCCTACTACAAACCTTTGTCCTGGCTTATAGTAACAAGCATGGATTCTCTCCTGGTGATCAGGCCCCAGCTCCAGTTAGAAAGCTGTTAGCTGTGTCCACAATAGCTAAACTGCTAATGTACCAGCAGGCACAGTTTGCATGGTGTTTGGGTGTTGCGCCACAGTTGAACAGTATTGTTGGTGACAGTTCTTTTCTAGCTGTACCTACAGCACCTTTTTGTTGCGGAATATTGTTGCAAGATAAGTTACATTTGTTTATGCTGTGGGACATTTGTTTAATGATGCAAAGATGTGTTACATTCTTTTATGTTGCATTTGTTTAACTCTGTGAAGCTGTGTTACTTTGCCTGTCTGAAACACCTGATGGTCCAATAAAGAGCTCAAGGGCCAATAGCAAGGCAGGAGAAAGGATAACCGAGGCTGTGGAGCAGAGAGAATAAGTAGAAGGAGAAGAAGAGGGATCGGGAAGCAAGAGATGGAGAGGCAAGATAAGGAGGAGGACTCCAGGGGTCAGCCACTCAGCTATAGAAAAGCCACAAAGAAGTATAGAAAGATATGCAGAAATAAAGAAAGGTAAAAGTCCAGAGGCAAAAGATAGACAGGATAATTTAAGAAAAGCTGGCTAGAAACAAGCCAAGCTAAGGCCAGGCAGTCATAAGAAAGAATAAGAGTCGATGTGATTGATTTGGGTGCTGGGTGGCAGGCGCCACCAAAGAGCCCAAGAGAGAAGAGTAAAAACAACTACCAGCACCTTTTGACGCTCTAAAAGCCAGCTAGTAAGGGGTTGGGGGCTTCCAGCTCAGTTTCAGTCCTATTGCTCCACATTCTTCCAATGAAGCACGTGATGTCCCCAGCAGCAGTGTCTCATCATCTGGTTCCGGGGACAACCAGCACAATCATCAACAGCTTTGCCTGCAGCAGGAACCTCTGGGATTTCTCTGTCTGATGGCCAGAGGAAGTAACCCATCCTTGGTACTGGAACCTTTATTTAGCCACCACTTGGCTTCCAGGAGTGACTTTCCCCACCCATGCAGGGTCCCTTCTGAATTTAACTTGTTGAATTGTTGTTTAAGTGTCCCATTTTCCAATCTCATTTAACCCAACCCTAGTAGGGCTGTCAGGCAGATAGAAGTACCACTGGGTTTGGCTCTTCTCCACCGACATCAGTGTTGGTGATAGTTCACATAACATTGAGTGAGGTGACACTCTTGGTGGTGATTTCATATGTTCCTTACTTGCAAGAGACCTCACACAGGTGAGGGCATATCTACATACATCTCTGACAGGCATAGGTCATATATAGTCTATTTTCTAGTCCTGCACAGGGAAAGTTAATTCTGTATGTATCCCATCATAGCATCTATCCAGCAAGGCCACAGTCAGAAACACGCCTTACCCGACATGACTGGAGGTTATGCAGGATCCCCAAACATTTGATAGGAATGTCAGGGCTTCAGCTACTTCCCATCCCATGATGGCTTCCCCGTGGAAACAGTCCTACCTGTCCTCTCTCACAATCAATTCTCTCAGAATGCCTGTCCTTCCTCTTTGACCTTCTAGCTCTATATTTATGGAGATTCAAGGCATCTATAACAAAGTTTATTTAATGCCCATAGAAGGCAATTCATCAAAGTCTGATTTCCTTCATGATACCTCAGGTGATTCAATCTTTATCATAAGGAAAGATGAGTAATTACTCTACCTAGTTCCTTCCACAGAACTCAGAAAGACCCCCCCTCTTCATCCCAGTGCCCCACAGCTCCAAAGCGAGGCTGACTGGTTCATTCATCATTTGCTTAAAGGTCTTTCGTGATTCACTCAGTTCAGGTGCTGAGTATTTCTGGGTTACTTGTACTGAGCTATTTTGGGAGCCCTAATTTATGTTTGAGTCATAGATTTCCCTTCGCTCTTCAAGGCTGGGCCCAGGGGTATCTTTTATTGATTTCACCTTGCTCTTTTCCCCCTCAGTCTCTAACTCTTACTGTGGGTTCCAGGTTTGAGGATTCTAGGAAGAGCTCCCCAGCTGATTTGTCCTCTTTTATCCTTTCAGTCCTGCAGCCATACTAAACAATGAGCTGACACTTTCTCTTCATCTCTTTTATGTCATTCATCTGACCCTTAAGAGGCTAACACAGAATACACTAAGTACAGATCCCATTCCTGTTGCAATCCCTTAAACAAGCATGTTCCCTCCGGGCCCCAAGCTACTCTCAGCTCTGCTTTATTCTTCATTCACTGATCACCCAGTAGCCATGATGGCTTGCCAACGGTCTTCTCCCAATTGTTCCATTCTCAAGGATTGCAGTGCACTCTCCAATCCTTCGTCCATTTTCAGGATGTTCTCCCAGACGTTTTCTGTGGCCAGGCTTGCAAACCCATACCAAGTAAAGGAACTCCCTGGAACTCCCCCTTCATTCACAGACGGCAGGCCACCACTACAGCAAGAAGGTACATCATCCATCCCATGCCACGTGGGAAAAAATAACTAGGCTTGTCCTGTGACGACTGATAGGAGCCAGCCTTGATTGCATATCTCATCACCTGTTTCAGCCATTGGGCCAGCAGCTATTCCTCCCCAAGGCATCGTTGGTTCTAATTGCCCCATTCTGAAGCCAAGTGTGTTGGGTGATCTCTTAGGGATGTTGTGAGCAAACTTCCACTCACCTAAGTTAGCAAGCTAACGACCAACTAAAGTAACAATTCCACCAGTCTCAGTTTGTGTGACCTGTAGAAGTATAGACGAGGGTTACTCATAGTGGTATGGGTGAAGGTTACTTACCAGAGCGTGTGTTAGGGGCATCTGGTCTGCCACTGGGGTTCTGATAGGCTGCCTCCTCAACTGTAGCCAGTAAGAGCACCTCCTTCACTGCATTCCCTTTAAAAGGGACCTGCCCAACTCCCATCTCTCTCTCTCTCTCATCTGTCTACCCCCCCTTCTTTCCTCTGCCTCTCCTTTTCTGCTGCTTCTGTCTCCAGAGGCTGGTCTTATTCTCCCTTTCTCTCTTTTTACGTTCCCTTTTCCCTAATTTCAAAAAGAAAGAAAGAAAGGAAGGAAGGAAGGAAGGAAGGAAGGAAGGAAGGAAGGAAGGAAGGAAGGAAGGAAGGAAGGAAGGAAGGAAGAAAAGCTCTTTGTGAATTCTGCCTCATAGTGTCTCTTTCTCAAATTCCACTTTTTTTATTAGTGTCTTCAAGGCAACTGAATCACTATAAAAGCCTACCCCTAACCTGAGGGATAACTCTTGAAAGTTGCTTCCTGGAGCTCTCTACCTTGGGCATCAGGAAACAGTTGGGGTGGAGGTGGACAGGAGTTGGGGGTGTTTTGTGAATCCTATAAATCTCAGCTTTCCCTAACTTGTAAATTGAGTTTACTTCCCAAGTCTCTGAGCCTCCCCCTTCCATCCAGGAAAGAATGTTTCAGTGTAAAGAAAATTGTTACACAGCATAGGGGTCCTGGTTTCATTCTGCTGCTGTAGCAAACACAGTGACCAAAGGGAATTCAGGAAAGCGAAAGGTCTACTTCCACTTTGCGGCTGCAGTCCACTATTGAGGGAAGTCAGGATAGAACACCAGCAGGAACTGGAAGCAGAAACCATAGAGAAACGGCTGCCGCATCGCCCAGGCTAATTAATACTCTGCTTTCTTATACAGGACTACCTGCTTAGGGGGTGGTGCCAGCCAAGGTTACCCCCACAGACACGTCCATGGGCCAATCAAACCCGAAAGTTCTTCACCTGAGATTTCCTTCTCACGGGAATCTAGAAGGTGTCAGGCAGACAGTTACAACTCACAGAGACAACACAGAAGCTGTAAAATGACTGTCTCAAGTGAGATTTAGGACCCTGTCTAAGATGTGCTTCATGCCAACCTTTGTAAGTGCCCACCTGTAATGGAAACTAGGAAATTATGACTTTTGTAAAATTCCCAAACTTTTGTAGGTTAATGGTAATAGCTCTGATTCACAAAACCGAGTGCCAAAGACTGGCAAGTCCTGTAAAAATCCAGAGCTGGGCTTTGTGTAGTGTAATATACCTGGTAAAGGACGCTGGCTTCGGCAGCACATATACACCTGGCAAAGAAATGAATGACAGAATTGTGTTTACAATATCATTAAAATGAACTAAATGCAGAATGGTTTGATTTCCACCCTGTTTGTATTTCTACATTGTCCTTGACCCTTGACATTTTCATTGTGGTTACTTGGGCTACGCTTAGTACACACTGTATGTCTCTTATTAAACCAGTCAGGTGACGGAAAATATTTTAATGAAAATTGGTGAAAGGTACTGTATGTTCTATTATAATTAAGACGTTTTAAATAATAGATAGGAATTAGAACTTTTGCACTGTGATTGTTGACTGTATAGAGAATTCATGGAAACTTTGCCCTTCTTTTTCTTTATAGAAGAATTTGTAACCAGTGAAATCACACAAAAATCTCTCGAGTGCTAATTTATGGTATTGTGACATAACACACATATTGACTTTCCTGACTCATTAATATCAGACCAAAGAGCAAAAGCGATATTAACATCAATATGTAAAGCTCTCCTCAATATGAATGGCAGAATCTTCTTATAATGTTAGTTAAAAGGATTCCCCAAACCATGATTTTAAATGTTGCTATTCATCAATCAGGCGATCAGAGAACGAGGACAAGCTCAGTGGTGCATGCCTGTTAGTTCAAGCATCTTTGAGGCAAAGGCAGGAGGATGATGAGGTTGTGTCCAGCCTGGGCTACACAGCAATATCCAACCTCAAAAAAGATTATCACTGAGCTGATTTGCTACATATGAATTTCTATATATTTTATTTTAATTTACTTTGTTTCTCAGTAAAATAAAATCCAACATTGGAAAAATAAATCCAGAAAAGAAAAATCTGTGTTTTGGCCGATCAAACAATTTTATCATTTAAAAGTGAAATACAAAGAAAATAATCATAGTAGTTTAGCCATGGTGTTTTGGGATTATAGTGTTTTGGTGTCAGCAGAGGCTGGACAGAGTTGAGGATATTATGTTACATTCATTATAGCTCTTAAGACTAAAAATAAAATAACTAATGACACCATTTTCCTTATATCAACATTCAAAGTTCACAGGTAATAAAAAGCAAGGGCTGATTTGTGGAGCATTTACAAGGTGCCAATCAAATTATATTTTTCTCGTGTAATCTTTTAACATTCTTCCAGAGTAGGTAGATTGTTTTTATTTTCATGTGTAGATGAGAAAAAATGAACTTTGGATAAATGAGATACAAATATTCAAGCTAAACATTGGCAAGCATGGAATCTCAGAGTTGTTTTGATTTGCATTTCCCTGATCTTACATCTGTCAGAATGGCCAAGACCAAAACCACTGATGACAGTTTATGCTGGAGAGGATGTGAAGAAAGGGGAACACTCCTTTATTTCTGGTGGGAGTGTAATCTTGTACAGTCGCTTTGGAAATCAGAATGGCGGTTTCTCAGAAAATTAGGAATCAATCTATCTCAAGACCCAGCAATAACACTTTTGGGTATATACCCAAAGGATGCTCAATCATACGACAAGGACATGTGCTCAACCATGTTCATAGCAACTTTATTTGTAATAGCCAGAACCTGGAAACAACCTAGATGCCCCTCAATCACATAATGGATAAAGAAAATGTGGTACATTTATACAATGGAGTACTACACAGAGGTAAAACAATAATGACATCTTGAAATTTGCAAGCAAATGGATGAATTTGGGAAAAAAATATTGAGTGAGATAACCCAGACCCAGACATAAAGTGGCTTTAGACATAAAACAAAGAAAAACCAGCCTACAATTCACAACCTCAGAGAACCTAGACATCTTTTGAAGGGCACAAGGGACCATCATCTTTACTTTTTCTCCCTTTCCCATCTCCACAGGACCCTGTGTTTTCTGAAAGCAGACTGTTTCTGTTGTTTTGTTTTTTAATATTTTAATTGTGTGTGTGTGTGTGTGTGTTGTGCGTGCATGTGACTGTAGAAGTCGGAAGAGGAAGCTGGAGTTGGATCCCCTGGAGCTGGAGTTGCAGCTGTGAGTGGCCTGACATGGGTGCTGGAACCTGAGCTCCTGTCCTTCTGTTTGTTTATTTGTTTGTTTGTTCTTGATTCCCACTTCCCCCACTAGGTAGTTAGACAATGCACAAGGCCATATACCAAGAATGTTGCCCCCCAAAGATAACAGCTTTCTGAAAAGAAGCAAGTGCTTATTATTTTTAGTTCTTGTGGGGCAGGGAGTGAGACCAGTTCTGCTGAATGTGCCTCCATCAGACTCTGAGGGTCGCAGTGACCTCGAGGCTTGCTTAGGGCTAGAGTCTACTCTCAGGCTCACTTACATAGTGTTCATGTGTCTCAAGTCCCTCTCCCTATGGGCGTCTCCATTGGCTGCCCTCTGTCTCCTTGTAACATGGCTTTCCAGGGGGCAGGGAAATCTGAAGGAGAGGTTGGGATCTGGGACAGAAGACATAGTCTCTTTAACTCAGTCTCAGCGGTTGGCATGCTATTATTTCTGAACCATGCTATTGGTTGTGTATACTTATACCAGTAAGTGTGGGAGATGGGACATCCCTGGCTGCCACCTTGGAGGATAGCTCCCATAAGAATGGACTGTTGTGGAATATTAGTTTAACATGTGTTAACATTCATTTAGAGTATTTGTCTAATGATGCAAAGGTGTGATGCATTCTTTTGTGTTGCATTTGTGTAACTCTGTAAAGCTGTGTTACTTTGCCTGTCTAAAACACCAGATTAGTCTAATAAAGAGCTGAATAGCCAATAGCTAGGCAGGAGAGAGAGAAATAGATGGGGCTGCCAGGCAGAGAGAATAAATAGGAAAAGAAGAGGTAGAAATAGGAGAAGAAGATGGAGGAGCAAGAGAAGAAAAGGGAGAGAAAATGCCAGGGGCCAGCCACCAAGTCAGCCATGCGGTAAGAAGGAAAGAAAGATATATAGGATAAAGAAAAGTAAAAAGCCCAGAGCCAAAGATAGACAGAATAATTTAAGAAAAACATGGCTACAAATAAGCCAAGCTAAGGCCAAGCATTCATAAGTAAGAACAAGTCTTAGTGTATTTATTTGGGAGCTGGATGGCAGGACCACAAAGAATACAAAAAAAAAATGAAACAAACAGAAAGAAGGTACAGCGGACTGTAAGGAAAACAGGATCATTTTGCTCACCACTCTGGAGATTCAAGGCTGTGACTAGCCAACATCAGCTGTGCTCAGTCAGGACCTCAGTGAATGGCAGGAGTGTAGTGGAGAGGGTGAGATCACATTACCAGATAGGAAGCCAAGGGGCTGGGGTCCCACAGTCTCTTCTCTCCAAGAGCAGTGTCCTAAGAACGTGTGTGTGTGTGTGTGTGTGTGTGTGTGTGTGTGTGTGTGTGTGTGTGTGTGAGAGAGAGAGAGAGAGAGAGAGAGAGAGACTCCCTGGCACCCATCTATTTTTTATGTATTTTGTTTTGTTTTTACATTCCAACCACAATTTCTTCTCCCTCCTCTCCTCCCTTCTCCCCATCCCATGAGTTCCCATCAACTCCTCCTTCTTCTCTTCCAAAAAGAGCAGCCCTTCCCCTCCCGCTGCTGTAGGAAGGCTTACAGCCAGTGGTTACCCGCCCACTGAGGCGTGGCCTCTTATACTATAATAGCCAATGTAGAGCATGCATCCTCTTTCTTTCCGGTTGCTGGATTCGGTTCAAACAGAGGGTTCTGATTTGTGAGTTTACCCCTAAATAAATAACCATCTGTTTCTCAATTTTGAGCTAGTATGGGATTTCTTCTAAGCGTCCTTCTTCATTTGGCACCCACGTGGATTTGTACTCCACACCTACCCCGTGGACAGCCTAACGACCTAGCAGGTCCGCGGCCCAGACAGTTTGCCAACCCTGCCTGCTTGGCTTGCTTTTACCCATGGATATCAACCAGCCATGGTCTATTAAGTTGCAGTAAGACTGGGCACCTCCTCTCCTATTAAGGCTGGAAGAGGTAATTCAAAATTCGGTAGGGGAAAGGGTCCCAGAAGCAGGCAACAGAATCGGGGATAGTCCCTGCTCCTACTGTTAGGAGTCCCACAAGACCAAGCTACACAACTGTAACATATATGCAGACCAGTCCCATGCAGGCTTCCTGGTTGTTAGTTAAGTCCCTGTAAGCCACTATGAGCCCAGGGTAGTTGATTCTGTGCGTTTTCTTGTGATGTCATTGATCCCTCTGGCTCTTCTTCCTTCCCCTCTTCTGAAGGATTCCCTGAGTTTGGTCTAATGTTTGGTTGTGCGTCTACATCTGCTTCCATCCGTTGCTGAATGAAGCCTCTCTGATGATGGTTGGACTAGGCACCAATCTATGAGTATAGCAGGAATCATTTCAGTGACTTTTTTCTGCCAGTCATGTTTGGTTCTATCTTGAATCTCTTGGATATCCCACGTCTGGGTTGTGGTCTGCACTTGGGCTTAGCCACTGAGCCATATCTCAAGCCTCTAGAGGTAGAATTCCTAACGAGGCAACATATCAACTTACTCACCATTGTACATGTAATGCCAAAGGCTGTAAGTAAGTATAATTCACTGAAGTGCACAGACATAGTTTAAGATCATGTTTTTTTAGAAAGATCCTTTTGGGCCCATAGTTACCAAACAAACAACAACAACAACAAAAATCAACCAAACGACATCAACAAAAAAGCTTATGCCTAGAGTTTTAAAAGAGTTCAAAGTTGAGGTTAAACAATTTCCAACCTGTTTGCATCCAGGCAAGACAGGCAATGTGGGGAAAACATCCAATGCCCAGGCATATGTACTGGTCAACAATTTCTTCACCCAAATTCCTAAACTTCATTTCAGAAGAAAGTGAATCATTATATTTATTTAGAGAAAGCATTCCTGAGTTAAACTTGTGGACTCTGAGCTGCTTTATAAGTCTGGCCAACACACTGCAAAATAAAAACTAAAATTCAACTTTCCAAAGAGTCAACATTAGCTGGGTATGTCCCAAATATAATATTTTAGTGCGTGAAAGATGTCCAACTGGAAATATGACAGAGAGCAACCAAGCAGAAAGGAAGCAAAGTCTGCCAACTAAATGGGCCACAGAATTCAATCAATCTCAATCCAAATGACACTTCCATCTACAAGACCCCAGTAGCATCATCCACTCAGGAGAACAGCTTTTAAGGGTATAGAGAAGACAAGTTCGAGATAAGATATGTAGAATTCCTGGTACCAGATCTCAGCCATCAATCAAAGGATAGTAGGGTAATTAAAGACACATATTGGAGACCTGCCCAGAGAGGTCCAGTGCACCAGTGACAGACAGTTTGGCACATGTGTCTTAAATGGTAGTCATTGGGCAGATATGTCATCTTCCAGATGATTTTCTGGATATCATCTGGTCACAAATATAGAATTCATCTTAAAGTCTACCTTGTTTTTATCACATTGGATCTGAGGATAGAAATACACATTCTCATAGTTGGGTACAAGTCCTACACTGCTAAGATTCAGATCATGGCTGTCTCATTAAAAGCCAAGTAAATAAATTACAAGAACTACTTTAGAATGAAAATTAACAGTCTCTTGTCCTAGTAGTCATTGTGAAAATTTATATATATAAAATTTATATACATAAAATTATATATATGTGTATATATATATATATATATATATATAATTTTTCTGTCTTTCTTTGTTGACCAAGGTTTCTGTCCTACTCAGTCCTGTAACCATTTAGTCCCAATAATACACCAAGGTCTACATTAATTATAAACTGATTGATCTGTTAACTCAGTCTTCTTATTAATTAATTATTACATCTTACATTAACCCATTATTCTTATCTGTATTAACCATGTGGCTTGGTACCTTTTTCAGCGAGGCAGCCACATCTTGCTTGCTCTGTGTCTGGATCACAACTGAAGACTGCAGAATCCTCCTCCCAGAATTCTTCTGTTCTCGTTGCCCCAACTCCACCTATACTTCCTGCCTGGCTACTGGCCAATCAGTGTTTTATTAAAAATAATACAAGTGACAAGATGAAATACAATTGACAGGATACAAAATGTTGCCCCACAGTACTTCCCCCCTTAAAAAAAAAAACAACAAGAACTCTGAATCTAATATCCTTTGTTTAGCTTTTCTCCTGACCATTATCCATAACAACTTATAACCAATTTTCTAAACAAAGGAAAATATCCATAGTCCATTTTTGGGAAATGTGGGCATAGTTTTCTAGGCTAATTCCTGTTGGTTGGAGGCACTGATAATCTTATGGGGACCTAAAGAAAATTTAGAATTATAATTAAGTCATGACTGGAGTATCCTATGAGGCTTGGTCATCTCAGGCAGCAGTATTGAATCTGTTCTGGATGTAGAACTCAGACATCTGGGCCATCTGTTCCTACCGGAGATTTCTCCGGTGGTTTTCCTTGATCAAACCTGATTCTTCTAAACGCAGAATGAATTCACAGCCTCTCACTTGTGGAAACAAAAGCAAAACCTCTTCTCCAAAGTAACATATATTTTGACATCAATTTTGAAGTCAAGTTATTTTCAAAATACCTATCTTGGATTAATTCAGAAACATTTATAAGCAAATATCTTTTAGCAGCTGTTGCTTTTTCCTCAACATTCAAACAATTCAAAGAGAACATACTAACATACAGTAATTCTCTATGTGTTTTTCATCTTTATGTGGCTTTATTTTAAACTCTACTTCTTTTATTTTTATTTTTAATTTTTGGCTATTTGAGACAGGGTTTCTCTGTGTATCTTTGTCCTGAAACTCACTCTGTAGATGAGGCTGTCCTTGAACTCACAGAGATCTTGCTTGCCTCTGCCTCTCAAGTGCTAGGAATTAAAGGAGTATGCCACCACACCTTGAACTCACAGAGATCTGTCTGCCTCTGCCTCCCAAGTGTTGGGATGAAATGTGTGTGTCACCACACCCAACTACTCTCTTCCTTTCTTTTTTAAGGGCTTTAACTTTTTTCTTTTTTTTCAAGCCTACATATATTTTT
>JAQHUG010000062.1:2711191-2741940 GCA_028555095.1 Dicrostonyx torquatus
TTTCATCAACACCATTTAAGTGTTTCGTGGCAGGACCTCTTAAAAGAGCTGTGAGGTTTTGCAGCAAAAGCTTAGACAGGAAGCCTAACTTAAATGGGAGTGCTTGCCTCTAGCAAGCAGAGCCCACCCAAGAAAGTGCTGTTATCAAGAAGTCATGCTTAAATCTATTCTTTTCTATCTAGAATAACTTCCCAAGCTCTTTCAGGCTTTATGTGGATGCAGTTTTCCACATGGGTACCATTCTGTTGAGTACAGCATTCCTTGGTCTCCCTTGTAAGGATGTTAAATTATGCAATGCTGGTTTTAATGCAATTTAAGAGCATTTAATATGTAAGGAGAAGCACTGTTTTAGAATGCTTTATATTGACTTAATATAATGCCATAGTTTGTAATTTATAAAGCATGCTTATTTGGCCCATGATTCTGGAGGCAAGAAGTCCAGGGCACAGTGCCAGCATCTGGCCAGACCTTTTTATCTCATGGTAGAAAAGCAGAAGGACAAATCTAGTATGTATGGAAGAGCTGACTTTAGAAACAAAGCCACTCCCATGGGAACTTGCCTATACCATTGAGAATGGCTTAAGTCCACTGGTGAGCAAGAGCCCTCATGGTCAAAGCATCTCCTACTAAGCCTGCCTGAAATACTAGAAACTACTGCTAAAACAAACGAACCTTCAGAAGACATATACAAGCCACAGTGATCACTGAGATGATGAAAGTCCCATTCCTTAATGTATCGTGCATATGAATTCTCATCTTAGTAGAACAGTAATGAGCTAAGCTGGTTGATTTCATTTTACAGTAGTACACTCTATGAGGTTAAGGCCTACCAGGCCGATAGACTAGCCAATCTGGAGTCTGCCTGGCACTGTCAGAGGTCCTGATTGTGTTTAGCCAATGAGGGGCAACCCCATGACATAAACAGATTGGAACATCTGGGTGCTGGGAGGGTATATAAACTTCTCCCAATTGCTAGATAAAAGACTCTGCTCATTCCATTTCACCTGACCCCGATGTCTATGTCATTGACTCTGCTCATCCCCTGGCCCCAGGAAGCCGTTAGGACCCAGCAACAACAAACATTTTCTCCACACTCTCTACTTTTCCTTTACTGATTAGTGAATAAGCAGGGAAAGAGGACGATTGTTGCTCCATCTTCTCTTACTTCTCATTAGCACAAGCCTGGGAAGTGATTTGAGTAGATCCAATAGGGTATCGCGGCATTCTCTTTTCTTAGAAACCACTGCCATCTTTGGGTTGGACATAAATTCAGCTTTAACAGAATGTGAAGCTTCAGGTGCCCACCCTTAGACATAAATGGAGCATGGTCACCTTGAACTTGTGGCCTTCCCTGAGCTTCTATTCATTGTGGGCCCACTGGAGTGTTGTGCTCATGATGTTAAATGTGAGCTGAGCTACAAGGAACAGACATCTCCATTGCCCTGTGTTTGCTGCTCTGCTCACATGCCTCTATACTTTCATTGGGCTTCAACTACAATGCACAAAGTCAAGAATAAAATGAGAAATAATTGCAAGACAACAGCAGATGATTATTGAGCCAAGTAAACTGATCTTGCAAGGAAGAGGACTTGTGCAAGCGCACCTATGGAAGTTAGCCCTGGACGTACCACCTCTGTGGTCTCACACATGTTGCTAAAGCTGTCTGTATTTCAGGTCTGTCTTCTTAAAATTGGTGGGGGTGGGGGACAATCTTTTCTATCTTTTAAGTTTTAGGTGAAAACAAGATTGTTAATGCATGGTATAATACAACTAACTATAACTTTTATCATGACTTCATTATCATAAAGTTTTCCAAGGGGAGAAGTCAGGTTTCAAAACATGCTTCTAAAGTAATAATCAAGAATGCTCTTCGAGGGGCTGGAGAGATGGCTCAGAGGTTAAGAGCATTGCCTGCTCTTCCAAAGGTCCTGAGTTCAATTCCCAGCAACCACATGGTGGCTCACAACCATCTGTAATGGGGTCTGGTGCCCTCTTCTGGCCTGCAGGCATACACACAGCGAGAATATTGTATACATAATAAATAAATATTAAAAAAGAAAGAATGCTCTTCGAGTAGATTGTACTGATATATTTATGAAAATGTGTATGCATGTGGGCACACACAAATACATGCATACATATGTGTATGTAACAATAGTTAAAGAAAAAAGAGATCATAAATTTTAAAGAATGCAAGTAAAAAATATTTAAGAGGATTTGGAGAAAGGAAAGGAAGGGGAAATTATGTATTTATATTATAATCTCAAAAAATAAAAATAAAAAAGTCAGGCCCAGTGGAGCACCCCTTTAATCCTAGTAGTTGGGAGGCAGAGACAGGAGGATCTCTGAGTTCTAGGCCAGCCTGGTCTACATGAATTCCAGGAGAGTCAAGGCTACAAAAAGAAACCCTGTCTTGAAAAACCAAAAAAATAAAATAAAATAAGATTTTAAAAAGCCAAAACTAAACAAATTAAAGAAATAATTACAAAATAATATTAAAAAGCAAAAGATAATGCTCTTTAAAATATATTTACATATTATATATAGTTAAAACATCTTGGTCTTCAGATTGTCCCAAGGACTATGGAGATATGGTGTGGAATAGAGACCTGCAGACTAAAGAATGCTGCTAAGCATCCCCCAAACCCCAGGGGCATATAATAGTAAACCTTCCCAAACAAGGACAACTAAAAATGTCTTCACACTTCACCACATGCCTCTCTCCAACTATGATTGCATAGAATGAATCTGTCAAGGATCCCATAAAACTGTCTTGTCAAACAAACATATCAAGGGCCAAACAAGATTCCCAAGAATGAAATGCAAGCTGTGTTCTCACATGCCACCACAGGAAGCTCCCACAGTGCTGCCCACCTTAGAACTGTTATAAGTTACTACTCTGTTTCTGCTTCCTCTTGTAGACCAAAGAGGGAAATTCAAGCTGTTCAAAGGGAGAAGAATTGAAGGAAAAGATGAAGGGAAAAGAGGAAGGAAGGAAGGAAGATGGAAAGGAAGGGAGGGAGGAGAGAGAGAGTTCAGCGCTCTGGAAACTCAATCTCTGATAAGCAGGTTGAGAGCAGCAGAAGTGAGTTGGTGCTTGTTCTCAGGCTGGACGGACTGAGGACATGTTATTGTCCAGACTGTGTTCTGGATCAACTCCCCTCTCCCGCAGAAGCTCCTTGGCTCCTCTCAGCACAGACAAAGCCCTGATGGAAAGTAACAGAAGGACCGTGCTGATTCCAGTGAGTTTGATTTATCAGGACTACTGGCATTTGCCAAAGCAAGTGGTCTGTTTCGATGAGATGTTTCCCAGGCAGAAGGAAAGAAGAAAAAAAAAAACTGGCTTGATCCTCCTGGCTCTTGGAAACTCTGAATATCATTGGCTCCCCACAGCATGCAGGGGGGGGCGGGGGGGGCGGTGTGAAGGGGCAGGGAGGATGGACAAGGAATTCCATCCACAGCAGGCTGCAAGTGTCTTACCTAAGCCTCACCCCAGCTCCCATTAGCTCCTCAAGGCCATCTATTTCTTTACACCAGTTACGTTAATAAACTCATGTTCTACACTCCTGACTTAAAAACGCTGGCTCCCAATCTCTCCTTGCCAAACTCTCCTCATCCTGTCTCCCTCTCCTTCCCATCCTCCAGCGCCAGGTCCACCCCCATCTGTTTTCTGTTAGGAGTTCATTTTCAGAGTGCAGGCTGGTGGAATTTGGAGTTCAGACCCCCTCGAGTGATGAGAGTCCTGGGGCTGCTGAAGGTCCCTTCACTTGGTCCCTGCCACCTCCCCCTCCTTCCCCTCCCTGTGCCCCATTCGCCCTTGTGCAATAACATGTTAGATCCCACATCTGTTTCCAATTCCGTGTTCATTTGAACTGCTCTGGGAAAATGGAAGCTCTCACTAAAGGCTGGGGTCTTAAAGCAACAGCATGAATACAAATAACTTTATTTGACCATTAAGAGTATGTGCACATATATTTTTTCTGATCTGGACTCAGTGAAGACCTCACCATTCGAACAGGTTCATATAATTATGGACTCTTGGTTCTTTGATTCTTGGTCTTAATGGTCATCTCTGTCCAATTTCCTACCTGGGAATTTTACCTGAATTCCTTGCTCCTAATCCCGAGTAGGGGGTTCCCAAGCTGGTGCTCTAGTCTTCAGTTTATTGTCTGATAACAACTGTAGAGGTTTTATTATTAGGGTAATAATGCAGGAGATCAGATACTTGCCCTGTCGTGATAGAGTGTACCTTATGTTTATTGCCAAAATAAAGGGTGGGTGGTACACAGCATATGTCTTCTAGCCTTGAAGGATAGAAGCATGCTCATCTTTCAGGAAGAGCACGCCATGGTCCTCAGTAGAAGAGAGATACATTAGCCTCAGCCAGAGAAGGATGGGATGGATTTAATTATGAATCTATTGCCTCTGGCTTCTAGGTTATGGTTAAAGGAATCCAAAACGCTTTAGAATTCATAAGATTGCAGATGAAGTGCCTTTCTTCTCCTAAAAAGAAACCCTAGTGATAGGCAGTTGCAATGGCATGATGACTGATCTTCATTGACACCTTGCTTGCCTGGATTTAGAAACACCGTAGAAACATATCTGGATATGTCTATGAGGCGCTTTCTCAGAAGGGTTAACTGGGGCAATATGATCTACCACGTCTGGAAGTGGCACTATTTTTCATTGACTTGGGATCCAATACTGAAGACAAAGGAGAACGCCCTTGCAGGACTGGCATTTATCACTGTGTGCTGTCTTGTAAACATGAAATATAACAACTGAATGTCAGTTAATGCCTCTGTCATGTTCATACTTGCCCTGTCGTGATAGATTGTACCCTCAAACTGTGAGCCAAAATAAACCCTGCCTTTCTTAATTGGCTTTTATCATGCATTTTGCCACAGCAGTGAGAAAAGTACCTAAAACGGGACATTAGTCCCAGGGACTGGGGTTTTTGCACTGATAAACCAGGTCATATGGTTCATAATATTTTGAAACTGGTTTTTGGAGGAAGGTGGAGGAGTTGGGAGCTTTGGGGTAGGGATGCCCTACAACTCTGTAAGTTTGGAAGTTTGGAAGACCAGGCTCTCACAAGAAATGCAGACTGTGGAGGCTGGCTCTTGTAGTTTCGGGGGAGAATAAGTGCTCTATCAAGGACTAGTCTAGAATCCAGCTCCCTTCTGCCTAGATCTTAGAACTTGATTGAGGCTGCACTCAAAATAAATGGTGTCGCTTGTGTGACAGGGGAAGTTCCTAGACCAGAGCATTCAGGCTGTGGCAATGCTCTGGCGCTCTTCTTATCCAGGTGTGTAGTGAGAGTGAGCCGTGCGCAGTTTGGATAAGAAAGGAGCATGCGCACATCAAGACGGGAGCTGAGAAAGCAGCGGTTACATCCAAGAGAGTAGCACCATTGAAACGAATCTCACATGTAAAACTGGGCTGTGGGAAAGGTTTTGAGGGCAACACTCTCCCCATCAAAGTCTCCAAATTGTGGACGTAGACATTCACTCTAGAGGAGAGAACCTAAACTGAGGATGTCATCACAGGTGTCTTCTAGTCTGTGATAAAGTAATTTCCCCAAGGTCAACCTCAAAGTTCCACGGAGGCCACAGTAAATGTGGCTCACGGGGACGGGCTGCAACTCAAGCTATCGGAACAACTTCACAGTGGCACCCACGTGGCATTTGCTTACGGGTATGAGAGATGAAAGAGGAAGGGAGTTGTGGTAGCTTGCACCGAGTCCTAAAAGTCAAAGCATCTAGTCAATGAATAACAGGGACATTTGTCTCCAAAAGACCCCAAATGGGCATCATGTGTACCTGGAAAGATGATCCTGTTTTATGATGGAAAAAACAAAACCAAAAAACAATCAAAACAAAACAAACAAACAAACAAAAACCTGGCTTTGAAACACCAGAACCATGTGACACCTACTGAGAAAAGCCACATGGATTGGAGACAGCCAAAGAGAGAGGTCACTTGTACCTTATGGGGAAGAGCTGAATGGGTGAGGCCAGCTATGGCAGATGATCCCATTGAAAGCCTCAGGTGCCCATGTGGTGGGGAGGAATCTACAGGATTTGCTGTTCGAGAGATGGCTCAGTGGTTAAGAGCACTGCCTGCTCTTTGAAGGATCCTGAGTTCAATTCCCAGCAACCACATGGTGGCTAACAATTGTCTCTAATGATATCTAGTGCCCTCTTGAGGAAGAGACCTGGTCAGTGGCCCTCATCAACTTAGACCATGAAACCCAATAAGGACAAGTTCAACAGAACTGCCATATATAGACTGCCCATGCATGCAGCATTGCCAGGGCTGTTGGGTTTTAGTCAGGCTTTGGGCCAGGCTTTCTGTGATATGCTCCCAGTCCTCCATGTTGTGATGAAAATGCTCACACTGTGCTGCTGTAGGTGGGAAGCATAGAACTGTGGGTTGTATTTTGTAGGCACTCACAGTTAAGAGAGGGTCTAAATCCCAGTAGATTCTGCATTTAAACTTTGGAACAAGTTTAGAACTCTTAAGACATTGGGAACATTTAGACTAATTTTCCATCGTGAAATGAATACAGTAATTTTTAGAACTTAGGGACAATGTTAGGTTTTAAAAGTGACATGTTTAGGTGTCAAATTAGGGGTTGTAATTGCTAATCCTCCTTCTCTACTTGACTGGATCCAAAATCACCTTGGAAACACACATCTTGGTGTGTCTTTTAAGGTGTTTCCAGGAAGATTCAACTGAGATAGAAGATAGAGCTTGAACGAATACACGCAGCACCATTCCACAACCAGAGCCCAAACTGAGTAAAAAAGAATCAAGTGAAACACCAGCGTTCATTTTCCTCATTCCCTGGATGTGAGTGCAGTGTGATTGGGTGTGTTGTGCAAAGTCAAACTGTGCGCCCATCTCTCCTATTTCCTTATGTTGCTTTTGCCGGGAATGTTATCAGAGCAATGGCAATGCATGAATTACCTGAAGAGGTCACCAGAAGGCATCAGAACCTCTGGAACTGGTGTTAGAAGATGTGTCTTAGATGCCCTGCACGCTGAGAATGAGGTTCTCTGGCGGAGCAGCCAGAGCTCTTAGTTGCTGAGCAGTCTCTCCAACTCCAGCCTCCTTTGGTTGCTGACTGATCTAAAAGGTAAAGGGTACAAAGGTTTTCAGAGACTGAACAGAACACTGGCCGTTCCATTATAGGGCCTGTTGGAGCTTGAGATATCTTATCCCAGAACTCATGCATATCACAGAGTCAATTAAAATATCCATTTTTTCTTAGGTCTTTTTGTTGTTTATTTTTATGTGTTTACCTTAATGCATGCTTTAATGCACCATGTGTATGCAGTGCCCAGAGAGGCCAAAAGAGCACTCTGGATCCCCTGGGACTGGAATTGCAGACAGTTTTTAACTGCCATGTGGGTGCTGGAAATTAAATCCATGTCCTCTGGAAAAGTAACCAGTGTTCTTAACCACTGGACTGTCTCTCCAACTCATTGATGTGTCTCTTCACCAAGAACACATGACCTTGAAGGAGGAATAGTTCCTTATTGAGCTCTTCCAAGGAAAATATTTCGATACAACATATAACCTTTTATCTAGTGAGAAGAGACAAAGGCTAAAAAGGGCAAATAAAATGACAAAATATTTCAAAAGACGACTCATTAACTTTGCCCTGCAACATAAGAAAAGTAATTTCATTAAGGAAAATGCAAGGTGCCCACTATTGACTGTGAAAGTATTAGGGAAGTTGAAATGGATGGGAAAGAAAGATTGTTGACATATAAAGCACCAATACAATGTGTATGATTTGAAAGGGAGTGGATCAAATGTTAAATCTATCATTTTCATTATGTAGCATTGGGTGATTTGCTTAATACAGTGAATTTGTGTTTCCCTATTTTATTCATGGAACATAGTATATGGTTCCTTATCAAAACTGGTCATTGTGCTCACGAACCTCTTTGTGTCATGGCCAGAACATGAGAATTGTAAAATTTAAAAAAAAAATTAAAAATGCCATCTGTCTTCACAGGACATCCTCAAGGCATAGGAAAAAGAGTGTGACACTAGAATGGGACATGGAATTTTGGAGACCTGCTGTGTGTGTGCAGCCCTGGACTCTGGTATCTCATTGCAGAGAGGTGCTAATGCCCACCCTATATGAGCCAACCCAAACTGCACAGCGTTCGTGCAACCACTCAGCAGGGGTGGTGAATATAGGAAAAGACTGTCTGCAGCCACATCCTGAACAAGCACAGATGCTCAGATCTCCTGGCAGTCAGCAACCTTGGGCAGGTGCATAGGTTCAAAGCTCCCACAGAGAGAGGTATGGGAGACAGAGGGCTTTGTCAGTGGATGGCAAATATAAAAACACTCTTCTGCTCCCCAGAATAGCTCTCGTCCTCGAGGCCTCGGGGAAAGCAGGCTAACATCCCAACTTTAACAGCTCATGGCAGATGAATAGCTGCCACAGACAACGGAGCAAGAGAAATGTGTTTGTCTCCCAATGTGTTTGTCTCCCAAGAAATACTTATAAAATAATTGGTGAGGGGGTCTTCTAGGGTTACGTTGATTGTATAAACTGTTTATTTTTTTGGGACTGACTGGGTAGGCGTGGAGAGGGCTAATGCACTTGGGTTCTGTGTTTATTCCTTGTAAGAGTTCATGACTGATCAGGCATCCTCTTTCTGGATCAAATGTTATTCCCAAGTCCATTGCCAATGGCACAATGTCATATCTTCTCACCCCATTTCCCCCCTTGTGAATCCAGTGGGCACAAACAGAAAACATCATTCTTGAATCCCAAGCCTGGAAAGGATTTCGAAGAGTGATCACAGACATGTCCCCAAAGACTCTCTTATGTTCGTTTTTACTAATTGGTTAGGAGAGGCAGTGACTGTTTTCCATCAACTTCGCACTAAATTGAACTTGTCCTCAAACTGAGACTTAATCAAGAGGTTTTTCTTCAAAAATTCATCCCGACAAATTAATATACCTGTGGCCATATCGGTCTGTTGATTTTTGAAACAAAAAACTGTATGCTGATGAGGCACCAGGCAACACTCTCGGTGATTTGTTAGGATTGGTTTATTATTTAATTGGTTTATTAATCCACTGTGACTACTTATTATCATCTTCCCCAACAGAAATAGAGGAAGGCTAAACATTTTCTCCAGGATACTTGATAAACGAGACAGTAGCTGAGGCAGTCACAATCCAGGACACAGCAACTGAGTCAGAACCACATTCTGCACTCTGCGTAGAGCAGGAGATCACCCCCTCTTTATGACCACAGGCATCACTAATAGAGGAACAGTCTAGAAAGGTGATAAATACTGCAAACTATGAGACCAGCTCTCGCCCTAGTCTAAGTTCTCCTTCTTTATTTAGAAGGTTTTTTTAAATTGTTGTTGCTTTTATTTCTTAATCATCAACACACTGTTGCTCCAATATTCTATTAATTGAATATTTATTTGTATTAATCCCTGTGTGTGCATGCATGCATATATATATATATATGTATACACGTATGTGTGTGTGTGTCTGTGTGTTTGCATGTATGTGGGCACATATGTATATGTGTGTGCCATGTGTAGAGGTGAGAAGTTGACAGCAGATGTCTTGCTCAGTTACTCTCCACCTTGTACACTGAGACATGGTCTCTCGCTTGAACACAAACCTCGCCAATTTGCTTATCTTGTGAGCCAGCTTGTTCTGGGGCTCCCCAGTCATAGTCTCCCCAGCATGAGGACTACAGGAGGGCCACCAAATTCAGCCAGCATTCATGTGGGTGCTAAGTATCTGAATTCCAATCCTCATGTTTGTGTAACAAGCTTTGCAGCCACTGAACTGTCTCCTTGGCTTCAAATATTTCCTTTTTCAGTATGTATTTAAGTAATGTACCTTGTGATAAATTATCATACAAAGAGTCAGTCAGCAAATATCACTGGGAACACTAGATTTTTTTAATAGCATCTTACAACAATTATGAATTGTCTTCTTTGAACCTATTAAGGGATTGTTTCCAAAAGTTCAGAAAGATAGTCATAATTTTGTTTCACTCTTTCAGGAACATGTATTATAAAATATCAATGCACCTCTTTCTTCATCAAAGCATGTTATAGAAATTTTTTTTCTTATCTGGAGTGTTACCTCTTACAACTGGAGTTACCAGAGTCCAAACCACATTGTCACTTGCATTAAGAGGTGTTTCTTAGACATCTTTCTCGAGGTATGACACCTTCATTCTGCCTCTCTAGCTTCACAGCACAGTATCTGTAACATAAAGGAGCTCTGAGACCCAGTGGATCAAAATCTTTTCTGGCTACATAACCCATCCTCACAGCATTTTAAACCTTAAGAAAATAAAATTCTTTCCTGATTTGTATAGGCAACGTTCTCCTAAACAACCATATTCTATAGTTGGACCCTGGCCCTTGACAATACTGGACAGTTAACGGAGGGCTTAAGGGTAGACCTGGTGGGAGGCCTACTGGTCAGTGGCTAGGGACATACCCTCTAAAGGAGTCAGTGGGAGCATAGCCATTTCCCCTTCCTCATTCCTTTTATTTCTTAGCCATGACGGGAAAGGTTTTTTGATCTACTAGTCAATAATGAGATGTTGATAGAGAACAATCAATAGGGAAAGAGAGACTGGGAGGAGTGGAAGTCAATGTTGCATTAAAACTAACAAAACTGTAAGAAAAAAATGGCCTTTTTTTCTTTAAATAAGTTTTGTTTGGTGGTTTGTGTGTGTGTGTGTGTGTGCATGCATGTGAGTGCACGCGAGCATGTGTGCCTGCATTCATGGGTGCGTTTGTGTGCATGTGTGGAAGTCAGTGGGAGTTGGTTTTCTGTTTCTACCATGTGTGCGCAGCTTGCCTATTTTCTCTCTGAGTTTATCATCCGATGTGGCAGTTAAAGGCTGCAGAGTTCTGGCTGGCATGGTTCTGGTGCTTGGTCTGTGTTGGCATGAATTCTCTGACTTCTCCCATGAGTATCTTATGAAATTTATTCCCTTCTCTCCCAAGATTATTCATACTGATGTCCTCACAGACTGAAATGATTCTCAGAAAATACACAGAAGTAAATATTTATCTCCTAAAATGTTTTGTAAGAGTAGCTGGTACTTTAGTAGAAGGAACACATTCGCCGCTCCAAAAAGACTTTAGATTGTGGGAAACTGTTTCTGGTGTTTATGACCTAAAACTATGACAGCGTCTCTTGGAGGACATAGTATTCTGGGTTTTAAAGCATAAGAACATCATCATTCTTTTGACTCCGAGATAAGACCGTCTCCAAACAGCCCAGGCTTCTGCTGAGGTTCCTATAGATTACAGCATGAAGATCACATTCCATTCTCAGCTGGATAGGAGATGGAAACTCTTAAGTGGGTAGTGGAGCAATCACAGGCACGGCTTCTGATTAAAGTGAAGGCTGATTTGAGAGAGGCATCTAGAAAGTCAGATACTGACTGTGGAAGACTCCTCTGGGCTTTCTGGCTGATACAGTTTTCTTTCCCCTAAGAGAGCACTTGGCCCAGGCGGGAATGTCAGGATGGGCATGAGGACTCCTGGATTCTCTGCTCAGGGGCACTTCCTCTACTCCATTTGCTGTGAGCGTAATCCTCCCTCTTTGACCACCATCAATCAAAGACTGATTAAGTTTGGCACTTTTCTACGTTCATGTGACTTCCTACTGTGTTTCAGTGAGAAGCTGGGCAAGAGGAAGATGGCAGATGCTGTGAGGCCATCTTCAAGCTGATGTAGCCTAAAGCAATTTCTCCAGAGTCCAGACTTGTGCTATGCCACCAAACACGCCTACCCCTTTCCATAAGAGAAAGACACAGAGAGAAGAAATGTCTTATTTTAAGATAAATGGAGAGTCACTACACCTTGAGAGTAGATCAGACCCCGAAGTGAATTCTCAGAAGCCCACACTACACCCATTTGTCTTACCGTACTGACTCTAGATAAATGTCCCACTTTCTGTCAAAGGTGAGAGCTTGGGACCTAGAGGTACCAATAGCTCAGAAACTGTGACCACAAAAATAATTTTTTTGCTTTGTTTTTCAAGTTAGAAAAATCTTACCTAATGTTAAATGTAGTTAGGAGACTCAACATTAAGTAAAGAAAATGAAGTCTGAAAGATACCATAAAACATCAAGAAACCGTAAAAAAATAATACTTGTGGCATGATAAAGCAGAAATTTCAGAAACTAAAATAAGATTTTGGCTGCAAAATCCAATTAGCCCAAGGAATAGGAAGCTAAGGAACTAGGTGGTAAATATCAACAGACCCTTCATAAAAGACGAGTGCAAGACAAGGAGCGTGAAAAGAAGACGCTGAGGAGGAAGGCCAGCGATGGGGAACCTGAGGTGGAAGGCACTGGGCTGTCCTCCGGAAACTCACAGAGAAAATAAGACAGGAAAATGAGAGTTCACAAGCAGTGTGAGAAAAACGTTTACAATCAGTGTGTCTGAACACCATGGCCCAGAAGTCTCACAAGCCTGAAGCCCAACCAAGAGTGAAAATTAATATTCTCAAAGGTGTGTGTAGAAGCAAACTAAGTAAATAAGAAAAGTAAAAATTTCCAAAAGTGTCCTAGAAAACAAAAAGGTCAGACTGGGATTCCAATGTGAACCGAACACAATAACTAGCCTCAAATTGGCACGCACAGGTACTGCCCGAGTTTGCTCTCTATTGCTGTTCCAAACACCACGATCAGACACAAGTTGGAGAGGAAAGGGTTTCTTTTCGCTCTCAGATTACAGCCCATCATGGAGGGAAGTAAGAGCAGAAACTTGGAAGCAGCAACCGAGGCAGAGATCTTGGAGAAATGCTGCTTATTGGCTTGCTATTCACGGCCCAGTCAGCTTGCTTTTTTGATACAACCCAGGCAGGTTCACCTGCCCAGGTGTGGCATCACCCACAGTGGGTGGATCCTACCACATCAATCTTTACTCAAGAAAATGCCCATAGACTCGCTCACAGGACAGTCTTACAGAGGCAATCTTTCGATATAGGTTCCCTCTTACCAGGCTACCCTAGCTTGTGTCAAGTTGACAAAACTAACCAATAGAGATGCCATGATTCAACTGTGAGGAAAATATAAACATGCATTTAAAAATAAGCAACCTCTGTCTTCGACACTGATACTTGCTTTGGGGACCCTTCCCTTCTACTGGGTTGCCTCATGGAGCCTTAACTGGAGAGGAGGTGCCTAGTCTTGCTACAGTTGGATACCTGCATTTTTCTAAAGAGCAGGGGAGGGACTGGGAGGAGAAGAGGGAGGGAAGATAAACTGTGATGGGTCTAGAAGCTAAATAATTAATTAATTGAAAATGAAAACAAATAGTATAAATGGCCTCATTGGAAATGTGTGTGTGTGTGTGTGTGTGTGTGTGTGTATAAAAGTCATGAATAAAATTGCTCAGGAAAAAATAAGAAAGACAGATGAAACTGTAAATGACAGTAAGCTGTCCATATTAACAAGGGAGTGTAGTTACAACGGGGTTAGTGCTCTAGGCCCCTTGTCTTGTTTACAATAATGGACTTGAGGGTTTTAAATGTGCTATGCATAATAAAAATTTAAACACAGTAACTTCTAATAAACAGAAGTAGACTTGCTGTCAGGTAAGGTAGCCCATGCCTGCAGACCAGCAGAGGGAAAGGGGAAGGAGGGCAGAAGTCCACCTCCAGCCTTGGTTATATAATGGGACCCTGACCCCACCCAAAAGGAAGCAGAAATAGAGGAGGGGAAGGAAAAGAAGATAGAAGGAAGAGGGAGGGGAAAAGTGGAGTGTATCACTTTCAAAAGTGTAGACATTTTTAAAAAAGAAACAGTCAAACGAAAGAATAAGGAGAATGCTAAATTAGGGCATAAACCTAAACATAGCATTCATGAAAATTAATTACACAAATCAATAACTTGATTACACTGCAATATTCAGGAAACATTTTTTTAAAATTATAGTAACAAGTTAAAAGACTTGCTACACATTATTGTCAAACAAAACCATCATCTTGCCAGTGGGGAGCTAGTCTAGAACAGTGAGTGGGGGTGGGGAGGACACCAGAAGGCAGAAAACTAAAGGAAGTTCAAATTCAGCCTTTGAAGTAGCAGTCTTTGCACTTTCTCTGCTTAACTTTGAAGACAGTTCCAGTCCATATCCCAAGTCAGGAAGCCTTGCCATCCACACAAAGAAACCTCGGCTACGTTTCTGACTCAAACAAAAAGATGATCAAGTTATGAACAAGCAGAGGCACAGAAAAACAAGGAACTGGAGGAAAGGAAGATTCCGAAACGAATAACCCCAAATTCTGGACAATAATCCTGCCGAGACTCTGGCTTGCCGCTGTGTGCATGTCTGCGACAGGCAGTAGAAAATGCAGCTTATGATAAAAGCACTTGAGTGACCTCTGCTCCTCCCCAAACATACATTTGACAGTCTAATCTACCAAGTTAAAAGCTTGCTATGTAAAAACCTTTAAAACTCTTCAAGAAAAGGTCTCCTAATCCATAGACTCGGCAATATGATGTACAGAACTCCTTTAGAATTAAGAAACAATGATATTCAACTGGAGAGATGGCTCAGCCATTAAGAGCATTGACTGCTCTTCAGAGGACCTGGGTTCAACTCCCAGAACTCATATGGCAGCTCACACCCATCTGTAACTCCAGTTCCAGAGGCCCTGACACCCTCACGCAGATACACATGCAAGTGAAACACCAATAAACATTTAAAAAAAAGAAAAAGAAATACAATAATCAAAATTTAAAATTAATGGATAGTATGAAACAAATAATGAAGAAGGCAGTCTGCAGAAAAGATTAGAAATCTGTAAGGCAATATTCAATATTCAAAATACGAATAAATGAAATCAAGAAGTACGGAGGAAGGTGATAGTATGTTCACAAAATATAGGAACAAGTGGTCACAAAATCCATAGATAAGGAGAAATTCTGTGATTAATGGATTAAGAAATTCAGCCAACCCCAAGAAGACTCAGCTGAAGATATTCTTGATACAACACATCACACATAAAAGGTACAATCCAAACACAGTGAAGATGCTTTGAAATTAGCCAAAGAAAAGTGAGATATTACATTCAAAGGGAAAAAATCCAAAATACTGTTTGGAAACAATGGTGGTAAGGAGATTTTATTTAAATAAACATATATTTAGCCCAACATTTTGAAGAGTCTAGATTGTTACCTCCACTCCCCTCTTCTCTCTCCCTCTCCTCTCTTCTCCCTGTCTCTCCACATCCCTCCCTCCTCCTAAACATCTTGACTGCCCCATATTTTCAGTTCTGTCTTTCTTTCTTTTTTTTTTTTTTTTTTGGTTCTTCGAGACAGGGTTTCTCTGTGGCTTTGGAGCCTGTCCTGGAACTAGCTCTTGTAGACCAGGTTGGTCTCGAACTCACAGAGATCCGCCTGCCTCTGCCTCCCGAGTGCCAGTTCTGTCTTCTTAACCCAGTGAAAATACCTTTTAACAATGACCCATTAAAGTTGAAATGATGTGTTGCCAGGAGACTAAACCTACATGGCACAATAAAGAAATTTTGAAAACCAATGAAAAACACACAATATGGATGTGTCGATAACAGTTGTTCAAAGCCACGAACACTGCTCATCTGAATTACTTGGGTAAACGTGTTCATTAACTGCTGAAGAATAGAAATGTAACGTGACGCTTATAGTAGATGTGTCAGTTAAATGTAAAGTATTGTAAAGGAGAACAGATCAGTAGTTCCCTGGGATACAGGCTGGGGTGACTATGAAAAGAACAATCTTGATATTCTATATTCTGCCATTGTTGTGGTCATGCTCATTGTCTCATAGGTGTACATACATATTCCAAAATTATTCATTGTCATAACGAAAGCTACAAGCTGGCAGGTCATCGTCATTTTGTAAGTGATTTAATGAGCTCAAAAGGTGATAAACGCCCACAAAAGCACTTGGCCAGGCTCATTTTATCTTAAAAACAGAGTAGCTTAGCATGGAATGAGGATTCCAGGATCATGGCTCCAATCCTTTGCTGGGGACAAACCAGTTGCCAAGACCTCCATGCAAATAGGTTTGCAGCCCACTGCTGGCTCCAGGAGCAGGACAGGCTCCAGGTCCCCCACCTACGTGTGCTCCAGCTGGCCAGCTCTTGAAGTGTACTGAACAAGCAACTGTTTAGAGACAATTTAATTGTAATGAGCCCTCGGAGCTAAGTGGTCTTTTATTAGCCCAAATGCAGTTCCACGGTCAGGAGGGGCCCTCTTCCCCCAGCTGTCTTCCAGGACTTCTCTGTTACAATGAAATATGGCTTTAATAGAATCACACCTGGAGAAATGTTCTCCCAGGCAGCAGAGTTGATACCTACCCTCCCCCACTGAAAGACTGGCTTTTTTTTTTTTTTTTATTCCTCTGGGCCGCGCTTGGCAGCTATTTGAATGATCAGATTGGTTTTAAAGTCAATAGAAACGTAGCATATAAAAAGCCAAATCATGTTTTGGAGCTGACTTCAGATATCATTTAAATAAAATACAGTGGTGGGTGGGGTCGGGAAGTAGAACCAATAGACCGTGAACACTAGTCTCAGAATTTCTTTCTTCAGCATGTGTCCAGGGAAAATGCAGGATCAACAGCTCCATCAAGTGCAGGTTTAAAGTCTCTTGGGCTCCCTGAAGCATGGGAAAAGTCACGATGGGCCAAAGCATGCTGCTCTCAAATCTGTGGGAACTGCTTGGGTAGAGAGTTACAAAGACACCTAATAAAGCAAAAGACCCAACTGGACTTTGAGTCCTAATACAAAGTCACTTCCGGGCATGGAATACAAAACTCACCCGGTGCTCACGGAGCAGATAAACTGACCCTACCATTCTCCAAATAAGTCTCGGACAACTGCCTCAGACACTCCAAACTCCGCTGCCTTGGCACCAAATCGAACCTACCTCAATCTCT
Organism: Dicrostonyx torquatus; assembly: GCA_028555095.1. NCBI lineage: Eukaryota > Metazoa > Chordata > Mammalia > Rodentia > Cricetidae > Dicrostonyx > Dicrostonyx torquatus. The sequence goes on from JAQHUG010000062.1 coordinate 2,728,149, forward strand.
GCTGTGTTAACCGCAGCTCAGGAGGCAGTACCAACTTTGGGGGAGTCACAGAGGTCTCATCTCTTTGACTGCAAAGCCTATGAAATTCATGTTCCCCCGATGGCAGGGATTGGGTAGAGATACGCTCCTCCTTTGTTAGACTGTCTTGACCAGAATTTAATCAAGAACTGTCTCTTTGTCTCCAGCACACCTGTACGAAACAAGGCCACAGTATACCCTGACTGAATCCCGGTTTCCTCCTTCCCCAGCCATGAAGGATCGAACATCTCTTCACGCTCTTGCATTTCTTGGGGGGCTGTGTTCATGTTCTGAATCAACCATGGCGTGTGGCTGCAAGATCTAAATCTCTCCCACTCCCATTAAAGCACCCCGCATCTCCCTGGAGATCAATCCAAGGCGTACGGAATCTTCAAGCTGTAACTTGGGGGGATTTAGTCTATTGGCTTCTCCCCTAAGCAGCTGGTGTTCCTACAGCCGCGAAAAGCACGAAGGAACAAATGATGACTCATGAAATACAAATTCCTAACTGTGAAGGGGAAGAGAGCGGTGACTGCAGGAGATGGGAGTCGAGTAGTTTTCAATTGCTAAAACCTGGGGTCAAACTCTACACTCTTGCTTTCCACATGCCTCTTCCCTCCCTTTCCCTCTCAGTCTCCCCGCTTCCCCGCCGCCTCCAACTACTGGTGCCATTGGGTACTATAAGGTCTGGGGCGCTATAGTCTCCATTTCATTGGAAAGAGGCGCTTACTCGCTTGGCTTGTGGAAGGAATTGCCAGTGCTTTATAATCAAGGCCTGGTCTTACTTAGTAGCATGAGAGTGAAAGGGGTGTAGGGAGGGTTTATTGTGTTTCTAATGATATTCACATGAGTTGCTGTGTTCCCATTAAATCAGGGCCTGGGCACGCTCAGATTTTTATAAGAAAGCGTAAAGGCCAGGCACCATGGCTGCATTCGGGTTCCTCATAGGGCTCCCTGGAATGGAGCCAGTGTGGCCGGCACACAGGACAGCTTAGGTTTAACATGCGGACATTGTTCTACGATTTCTTCAATAAATGGGAAAGAGAAGCTGATTTTAAAATAAAACCATAGCTCAGATGACCTGAGCTTATCTCAAATATACAGAATTTAGGGAATGGATGGAAGAATTTTAGAGTGAAAAATCACTGTAGGGTTGGTTGTAAAACTCTCTCCCAAAGATGGTGTAAAATACATGGCATCCTTCAGGGCATGAGACTTCCAAAGAAATCAATAGGGGGAAATGTTCTGGGTGATAATTGGCAACGAATGTGTCTATCACCAGCCATGAAGACCCTGAACTTGGGGTCGGGCAAGACGAACAGGCACGCGGGGGCGTCTGCTCATCCCCTTTGAGCAATATGAAGAACACACCACAGCCAAAGGAGCTCACAGAGAAAACTGAGAATTCTTCCATCTTGGCAATGTAGCACCTTCCTGTTTGCCCCTTGGTTCTCCTCTTCAGAGAGGAAGACTCTAATGATTGACATTGTCTGGCTTAGGGAAAGTTGGAGAAAATTCTGCCTCTTCTCTTATCTGCCCCCTTTGGTTTCTATTTGGCGTATGAGGAGCCACTCTCAGGAGCCATACACAGATGGCACAAAGGCAGCACGGACGAGAAGAAACAAAGGCTGATGGAAAGAAAGGAGGCTCCAACTCCCAGCAAGGGAGACAGGAAAGTGTTGGAAGTTCCTTTCAGACAACCGCTCCAGCTTGGCGTCATTGACTCTACCTCCCCCAAAATCAAGTCCCCCTCTAAATGAAGCATTATATTTAAGAATTATCACTTTTCGTTTCTGTGAGATGTCTCAACCAGTTCTGAAGACATCCATCCTGGGACGCCCCTTGTTACCTGTCCCTCAGGCGTGTAGCCCAGACTGAGCCCTGCCACCCTTCCACTCACATTGCTAACCTTTGTGCAGGGTTAGACCTTTGCACTCTGACCACCAATTCCCCACTGTCCTTGACCGTGGAGAATCTAGAAGGTGCAATCATTTCGTTTACATCTCTGCTTGGTGGGTGGGGATGAAAGAACAGAAGGAGCAGGGGTGTTGGATAACTGAAGGAAGGCTAAGGACTGTGTAAGGAGGAATGCGTGAACGCCCTTTTCAGAGGCAGTATGCCCCGAGTTTCAGACTTAGATTCCACAGTTCTGCTTAAATCACCCCTCCTTAGTTCGACACTTCTCGTCAGTAGAGTTTTTCATTCTAAGCTTAAAATGACCACACCCTGAGTCTTGAAAGGCCACCTTAGAGGGTAGATAGAAAAAAGAGAGGGAGCGAGAACAGGAAAAGGTTTATGAACACTATAAAAGCTACATGGAAAAGAAGCTGTCCCAGGATTCAACTGGAAAACCTATTTCTAGCATCTGCCCTAGAGAACCCCAGTGTCCTGGGGAACCACTTGGGTCAGCTGGAAAAGCAGAAGAATAATGCAGGGCAGGATGCAGAGTGGGTGCTCAGCCTCTGAGAAGCAGCGCAAACGGTGTGGAGGCATGCCCATCTCTTCTTCAGTTGACTAGAAATATCACTTCAATATAAAGGGGCTCAAGTTTAACGTGCACAGTGTTCACAGGCAGACTCTGCTAATTTCGTTTATCTTTAAAAAATATAATCATCTAAAAAGTGCTGCCAACACACATACAAAACTATCTACCGCTAACTCAACCATAAATATGTGTGTAAAATAGATAATATACAGGTTTGTGCATAGGTAGATAGATGAACAAGGTGTTATACAAGAAAAATAAAACCTTTTTGCTTAGGTGATAAAACAGTATCTTATATTTTTCTTTGTATCTGTGAATTTTTCCACTTAAATATTAAGTCATCTAAAATATGTTATATGTAGTATTAGATATAAGAACTTCATTACATATTCTAAGTTATAATCAATATTTTCAACATTATTTAATAGAAATATATTTTATCAGTAATTTTAAGAGGCACAATTTACCACATGACTATTCTAGATAGTTGTAGATCTATTTTTAGGCTCTAATCTATTACACTAATTTATTTGCCTTTTATAATGCCAAAATGTTTGTTTTAGACATTATTCTGGCTTGATCTCTTACTAGCTATAAAATAAGAGCGACCTTTCTCACCAGATTTTTTTAAAAAATGCTTTTGGCAACTCTCCCACATTCACGTTCTCATTTGACCTTTGAATTCATTCGTATGATTAGCCTCAATATCCACTCCCCAGAGGGAAAAATAATTGCCTTCGTGTTGGAATTGCATTATATTTCCATATATGCTTGGAAGGGAAGACAGGAAAACAGCTATGGAAGGATCAACATAGTCCCAGGCTTGCACACCAAAGGTCATCAGAATGCCAATGCATTTAAACCTGCAGGACAATCCAATCATGTCACTTGGCATGAAAAAAGGTTTGGCATCTCCATATGTACAGCATGGAGGACAACGACACGTGGGTTTGATAGTTGGAAAGCATACCATGTGTCCAACCCCTTTGCTCCTTCTGCTAACAGTCGTTTCTAAGTTATTTGCCCAACTTTCTTGATTCAGTTGTATCATTCAACAGCTTTCTAGGCATATTGTGGTGGATGTCTCGTGCTAGAGCTGGTGTAATGCAGAAGGTCCTCAGCAAGTTCCGATCTCATCTCAAGGAATTAAGAGTTAGTAGATGAATAAACATTTTCAAGGATTACTTAATGAAACAATCAAGGAAAGTTTTTATGGTTTCACATACAGTGTTTCCAGAAATAAAAGGTCTAAAGGTGAGGTGTGGTTTTCTTCCATAGCTTTGGAGTTCGAGGCAGGAGGATCACTAGTTTGAAGCAGACCTGATCTGCATAGTGAGTTCAAGGTCAGTCTAGGCTATGTAGTAGATCCCCCTTTCAATACAAAACAGAGAATTGTGAATTGATAAAACCTTTTCTTCTTTGAAAGATGTGCTACAAAAGGATTGTGTGTGTGTGTGTGTGTGTGTGTGTAGATATGCACGCATCTTTAAACATGCATGTTCTTGCCTGTGTACGTATGCGTGTGCAGGAGCCCAGAGTCAGCGTCGAATGTTTTTCTCAGTTCTTCCGCACCCTGTGCTTTCAGTTGCTCTCTCTCTGAAAATGGAGATCATCAATGCAGTTAGGTCAACGTATCAGCCAGCTCCAGGAGTCTGCTTGTCTCCCTCCACACAAGTACTGGGGCTACAGATGTACTCAAACCCCCAGATTTTTTATGGGTGTTGAGGATCTGAACTCAGATCCTTTTACTTGTATAACAGCAGCTTCAGCAACTGAGCTATCTCCTCAGTCCCCAAGAAGGGGTTCCTTTAAAATGGCCTTCTCTATGTCTCAGAATTTACAATCAAGAGAAAATACGAGAGTAGATATGTAGCTTCCTCTACTTAAAATATAAGTGCTTGAATAAGTCCTAGAGATAATGAGAATAAAATTGTTTCGCACTGCTGCCATGTGTTTCCATAATAAACCACTGTACAACCCTCTTAAAACGTGGTTTCTGCTTAGATTCATAAACCAGAATCCAAAGCCATGTATAAGTCCCTAATTTTGAGTTTGAAAACAGTCATGAACATTCCTATCTTACACCATGTGCCTCCTTATTTCCACTCCACGGTTTTTGCTATTATATAAAATCAATTTTGTCTCCCATGTTAGGTCTTCGATAAGTCTTCAGAATGACTGGAATAATACAATCAGGAGTTGTTGATGTAGGTTTGAAGATTCAAACGACTCAACATTATCTCAATTTTAAGTTTATAATGTTCTTAAGGAGCTTATATTGAATGAAGGCCAGGAGCAGAAAGATACTGCTTGAAAAGGCCAAATTTTCTATCCTTACTGCTTTCAGATATTCTGAAACTCAACAAGTCTCCAAAAATGGATCAAGCATCTGCAACATATTTCTTCTTTTATGATAAGCCTTTCAGTGCTCTAGAGTTAGAAAGTAATGCTTAAGTGCAGAGTTAAGGAAAAATGGTTTCAGTTTACTTAGCTGCTTTGATGTAATGAAGATATTGAATATAAACCCACCAGTTTACGATACAATGTTTATTTTAGTTTTCAGTTCTCATACCTTGTTACTTCTGGGTTTATTAATTAATACCTTAAACTTCCAGTACAAAACTATGTAACTGCTGCTAGTGCTATCTTTCCAGCTATAGTCACGCTCTGCTCAATTACCTTTCAATAGCAACAGACATCATGTATGACTGTGATCCTGAGACAGACAGAGAACCTCCCCCTCCACGGGCACAGGGCCAGTGTTAAGAAATTTTAAAGCACTATTAAAATCTATTAAAGTAATTCTTAGTGTCAATGATAAACTGTGAGTTCCTATTATAAGTACTTGTTCTGTTGCTCATTTTCCTATAAATAAGCAAAGTCATGTTTGTGGTGATCCTGGTATAAGCAAACCTACTATACTGCATGCTATGTAAAGATGTAGAACACACAATTATGTATACTTGGCAATGATAATAAATGACTATTGCTGGTTTATGAATTTACTAACCCATGCCTTTATCGTTATATGCACCTACATAACATTTAAAAAAGTATAAAACGATATACTGTGTTACACATGAAGCTACCTAATATATATCCTGTTTATCATGTTTCTTGATAGTGGTTATATGAAGTGACTGACATATACTATCTTGTGCTCTGTGAGAGTCACATGGCAAATCTTCAAATGATGCATTTCTTTTTTATTATTTTTATTTTTTGGTTTTTTGAGACAGGGTTTCTCTGTGGCTTTGGAACCTGTCCTGGAACTAGCTCTTGTAGACCAGGTTGGTCTCAAACTCACAAAGATTTGCCTGCCTCTGCCTCCCAAGTGCTGGGATTAAAGGCGTGCGCCACCACCGCCCGGCTCAAATGATGCATTTCTTATAGCCTATTATATCACTCAACACTGCATGGCTATTAACAAAGTCAACTGAAGCTGTTCTGTGCATATTATTTTTGAAAATATAATCCTAAAGATAATTTTGTCTTTAATTACTACATGATTCAGTAGCTAGTAAGGGCCATATGTTTTTCTTCCTTCTGCATGATCAGTTTTACCTTAACGCTGTTGCTGCTGTGTGTCTGATTTTTTAATTGTGTTAGTGCTTGCCTGTATGTATGTGTGGACATTAATCTATGTGGCTGATGACAGTGGGATCCAGGAGAGGGCATCAGCTCCCCTAGAGATAGAATGCAGACGGTTGTGAGATACAGTGTGGATACTGAGAAGTGAACCTCTGCCCTCTGAAAGAGCAGCTATTTGCTCCAAATCCTTTGAGAAATCTTTCCAGTCCTTCGTGGAGGTTTTAAGATGACTGTCATAAGGTCCCATAGTGATACTTCTTTGTTCATCTCTGCATGAAGGAAATCTTTGCATAATCTTGCATAACAAATGTCTGAAGAATGTTTTCTTTGAAGAAGCTTGATCTTCACTCAATCACTAGCCACAGTGTTCAGGTAATGGGTTGTGTTATCTGTTTTTTTCTAATTTATATGGTATGTTCCTGAATTTAGAAGTGTTGTTATAAGATCAAGAACCACTCTCTAATACCAATTTTTACCTATCATTTTTATTTCAAATAGCCTTATAATACGCAAACTTGCTTGTAAAGTAGTAACATTGATTCATCGTGATTTTGATTAGCATTTCTCTGATCACTAATTTTTTCTATAGTTTTTTTTCCAACACTTATCTAAACATTTTTTTTGAGATTTGTTATTTATTATATATGCAGTGTACTGCCTGTATTCTGCTTGCAGGCCAGAGGAGAGCACCAGGTCTCATTACAGATGGTTGTGAGCCAGCATGTGGTTGCTGGGAATAGAACTCAGGACCTTTGGAAGAACAGCTAGTGCTCTTAACCATTGAGCCATCTCTCCAGCCCCTATAGTTTTCTTAGAAAAAAGTAGTTTTGGAGTCTTTATTAATTTTTATTGAGTTATTTTAATTTATTGTTATCATTGTTTTTGTTATTGAATTATAAAAGGTGATACAGGACAGATAATGTATTTTTATTATTGTCTTGCTGATAAAAATGATAATAGATATATGATTGATTGACTGATGATAGAAGATATATAATTAATTATTTGTATTTTATTATTTAGTTGTAAGGTAGATAGATGATTGTGATAGGTAGATGATAGAAAGATCAATAGATAGAGATGTTGATAGATAGATAGATAAGCAGATAGAAGAAAGATAATAGATGATAAAGAGAGAGAGAGAGAGATGATACAAAACTCTTACCAAATAAATTATTATCTTGTCCCATTTATGGATTGTCTTTTTGATTCCTTGTTGGTTCAATATGAAGCTCATTGGTTTTAGTTCAACTAAAGTCAATTTATCTAATTCTTCTTTTGCTTTTCATGCTTTGAGTTTCATACTGAGAAGTGCTGAAATTTTTAAGATTTGTCCCTATAATTTTAGGTCTTATATCCATTTTTAATTCATTTGTAAATATAATATATATAAGTGGATGAGTTTGTCTCTTCCTGTCTCTTGCCTGTTGGGAAGAGACTGCTAGTTAGTTCCCAGCTGCTTAGCCCTGACATAATTACACAGAAACCATATTATTTAAATTATGTCATGGCCCATTAGCTCTAGCTTCTTATTTACTTACTCTTACATCTTAACCTATTTCTAGTGATGTGTGTATTGCCAAATGGCTGTGGCTTACCAGGTAAAGTTTCATCTGGTCTCTGGTGGGACTACATGGAGTCTCCCTTGCTCTTTCTCCCAGCATTCAGTTTAGTTTTTCCCACCAACCTAACTTCTGCTCTGCTATAGATTCAAAGCAATTTCTTCATTCATTAATGGTATGCACAGCATACAGAGGGAAATCCCATATCACCTCCCCTTTTTTGTTTAAATAAAAAAAAAAGATTGTTTTAACTTTAACAAAGTAAAATTACATATAACAAAACAGGTATCAAGCAAGAATTACAGTTACAGTATTTACATCTATTTTATTTTTTATCATAACTAAGAAAAACTATAAAACTATAAATTCTTCAAATCCATCAAAAACTCCAGAAGGATAAAATATTACTTAAGTAAACATGAAGTACATTATAAACAACTTCCAAATCTCTAGACTTGACAGAGACATCTGCCTGGACATTCACCTAAAATTCTTCTATACTGTTGGGACATTCATCTTCAGCCTACTGGCCCATAGTATCCAGCAGACTTTTCCATGAAGCAGGAAACTTCAAAGACAGTTCAGCCTCTATTGGCAGTTTGTCATTCACTTCTTCTGTATCCTATAGAATGTCTGGCAGACTCGTTCATGTAGCAGAAAACCCAAAGGCCCATCTTACCTTTAGGCAAGTTGGGCAGTCATTTCTCGGTGGGTCCTGCATGTCCACTTCACATATCATACCATCAAGTTGAGCGGTCATTTCTCGGTGGGTCCTGCATGTCCACTTCACATATCATACCATCAAGTTGGGCAGTCATTTCTTGGTGGGTCCTGCATGTCCACTTCACATATCATACCATCAAGCAGTCCAGGCAAGAGTAGTTTTTTGCCTAAAAGGCTAGCAAACTCCATGAGGAGCCTCTTCAATGCCCATCTTCCTTTTAAAGTAGATTGGTGTTGTCAGAAGCAGATGTATCTCATTGTCATGAAAAATCTTAAGCTCTTAAAACATTTTAAATGCCATATTCTGAAGGTCTCTGAAGATTTGAAGAATGTCTATTTAACTGAGATATATCTTTATACATCTAGAAAATCTAACTAATATGACTACATGCATGACTATTATAGATAGTTATCTATTAACCTATATTTCTTAACTATATGTTACATTTTTAAGTGAGCTGAACAAACACAATACCTCAATCAAGAGCAGAAATATACATATAACAAAATTGACTTTAAATTTGTATCAATAAACCAAAATCCATACTTATGAAAATCTCTATAGTATATCCCCTTTAAATGTAAACAAATACTTATAAACAATATTTGGGAATATGGGTGTAGCTTTCTCCAAACTGCTTCCTGCTGTTTATTGAGCAAAGTAATTTTTGAGGGGTGTTCAAACTTTCAGAGGGCCTTGGGTCCATCAAATGACATCAGCCTGGAATAAGTCACAGGTTCTCATCCTTTATGGAAACAAAAGAACCTTTTTTCCAAAGCAACATATCCTTAGATTCATATTTAGAAATCAAGATACCTTTAAGATATATATATGTTGGTTTAGCTTAACAGCTCATACAGTAAAATGTCTCTTTGTACTTAGCTCCTTAACAGTCAAAAAATTCAAAGAAAACACAAATATATATATTTATATATATATATATATATATTCCAGACTCTCTGTGTATTCTCCATCTTTAAGTGGTTTATTTGTTTTAAATCTATCACTTTTTAAATATTTATTTTATTATCTTTACTCCTTTAATCTATGACTGTCTGTACTCACTATTTTAAAGACTTTGTTTCTTTAACGATTTACTTCTTTTCCAACTCTCTATACTTTTTCTTCTCTCTCCCAAGCCTATGTACATTTATCCAACACTGTGACTCATAAAGGTGAGTCAACATGTGTCTTTTAGAGGTCTTTTATGTCTGAATCTGTCCTATTGTGAATAGGCAATTATTTACTGTTCAGAACTGCTTCTTAAAATGCTAAGCGCTCCTTAAAAACTTAAACTGTATCATTGATAGGGTATATGTGGTCTGCCTGCTTGTTCTGCCCAGTCCAACATGGAGGAGGAGGTCAGTTCACCACCTCTGCAAGCCATTCACATTGTTCCAAGTCTATGTCAAGTTATTAAGCAGTTGCAACATGCTGCTTACAAAACCCATTTAAATGTGCAGCCTCCTGAAAGAGCCAGAGATTGTGTTGGCAGCATGGCCCAGAAATCTGACATTTCAAAATTGTGTAGCTCTTTTCCTGCTACAGCTGAATCAGGGATAGCTCTCTTAAAAGAGCCATGCCTCTGCTTGCTTCTAGCAGACAGAGCCCACCCAAGAAAATGCCCCTACCAAACCAGGCTTAACTCTGTTATTTTCCATCTAGGATTCCTTTTTAAGCTTTTTCAGGTTTTACATGCATCTAGTCTACCACATTGGTATTCTAATTTGTAAGGGGGAGGCAGTTAGTTAGTTCCTGGCCACTTAGCCCCAAAATAATCACACAGTAACCATATTATTTAAATCACTGCATGGTCCATTAGCTCTAGCTTCTTATTTGCTAATTCTTACATATTAATTTAATCCATTCCTAGTAATCTGTGTATCACCACATGGCTGTGGCTTACCAGGTAAAGTTCCATTCAGCATCTTTCTCTGGTGGGGCTACATGGCATCTCCCTTCCTCTGCCCTTCTTTCTCCCAGCATTCAGTTTAGTTTTCCCCACCTACCTAAATTCTGCCCTGCTGTAGGTCCAAAGCAGTTTCTTTATTTATTAATGGTATTCACAACATACAGAGGGAAATCTCACACTAAAAGCCATCTATAAAATTAAAATAAAACTGCTTTTACCTTTAGGTTTCTTGACAATCAGATTACCTAAGTGCATGCATTTCTTTCTGTTCATACTATTCTGTCATTACACGTGTCTTCATAATAGATCTATTGTTCCATGAGACACTTGGTGACAGCACCATGTTCACTTGCTTGCCTTTCTATCATCTGGTATTTTGAAATCAGAAAATGAGAGTCTTCTTAGCTCATTCTCTCCACAACTGTTTTCACTTTTCTAGAATTCTGCATGGATTTCATATACAGCTTGCCAATTTCTATGAAGAATCTACCCTAAATTATGGTATGAACTGTGTTGAATGTGTTGGGTCATATAGACATACCTTTACTGGTCATGAGTTGTTTCAGACCATGACAGAAATACAGCAGATGGCAACTGATAATTCAGATGTCAACCCACCAGATGAATTATTCCCTGAAGGAGGACCCTATTCAAGCAAGGCTGAAGAGATCACAGACCCAGGAAACTGACTGCTTCTATTTGTAAATTCATATGTGCAAAAACAGCTGTGGAATCTCACCATTACTGTGCATTTTCATGTAACTTGTACATGTAATCTCATTATTACATCTCAGTCTTATGGGCGCATGTATCTGTGGATGGTCAAGAAGATGAATTCTCATAAATCTGTATAATTTTGATGAACAGAAATATGCTAGGATATGCTTCATAACTAGACCTATTGTTCTACGAGTACTGTAAGACACTTAGAAGCCCGTTTTGTTTCTTTACAAAGACTAACATAAGAAAACAACCATTTCTCCCCAGTCTAAGACAAGCAACATACATTTAACTGATTTAAACTCTCAGAACAATTTCAAACTAGACTGTCTCTGTAAATGGATCGCAAGTTTAAAACTTTACAGACATGCACAAGGATAGTTTTACCGATATCTAAACCAAAGTTGTTAATGCAAAGCAAGCTAAAATACTAAGTCAGCTTCTCTTGCAAAGTCTGGCTGGTAGAGACCTACTCCCTGCGCAAATTCCTCAGTAACTTGTCTCACAGCATTGCCTGGGCTCAGGTCACAGCCTATACAACAGGAACCTAGAAACCTGGCATTGCCAGAGTTACTCCCTCCCCTCATAAGTAGCTTTTGTAACCTTTATATTGAAAAAAGGTTGTTGATGAATGTGTATTTATAATCTAGGTTAACAAAAAAGAAAAAGAGAATTGGAACTAGAGAACGAGAGCTGGAAATAAATGGAGCATGACCCTCAGATCATGTATGTGAGTCTTTTTCCTTCAGATAAATAGAAAATTTTCCTAGGCATTGTGGGCTGGAGGCATTCTTTCTGCAACCCTGGTGCAGTTCTGGGAAATGGTCTCCCAGGCTGTGGTATTTACTAAGATTTCTAGTCGGCCAACTAGAGCACCACTTTAGTTTTGTTTTACATTAATTCTTTTCAACCAGGCTTTGTAGTTTTCAGAATATAGTTTTTGTAGCCCTTGGTTGAGTATAGCACTAATTATTGCTTGTGTTTACATTCTATTGTGGATGAAATTGCTTCCTTGATTTAATTAGCTGGTCAAGACAAATGGAAACAAAGTTGATCTTTCTATATAGGCCTTGCCTCATACAAACTCACTGAACTCACTTTATTATAATAGTTATTTACAAATCCCTTTAGATACTGTGTACAATTAGCCATTCCTTGAATAAGGACAGTCATTGTTTCTTTAAAATTCAAATCCTTTATGCATCTTTTCTGGACTAGTTTCAGTAGTTTCCGACATCATTTTGACAGTAAGTACTGAGGGACGGAGGTGTATTCTTCCTGCTCTCAGAGGTAAACCGTTCAGTTGTTCAATGTTAAACATGTTAGCTGTAGGAAGGACCTTCCTCTTATTAGTTTGTCCATTGTTATTATCATGAAACAATGTTGGGGCTTTTTATTTCAAATCTTCTTGTACATCTACTGAGTTGATCAGATGGTCTGTTTTTTAATTAGATGATAATATTTATTATGTGAGTAGTTTTCAGATGCTATGTTAAACTTGTATCCATTTGCTCATGGTAATTATTTGCTTTTATGACACTGGGTTCTGTTTACGAGCACTTTATTTATTTCACCTAATGGTCACAAGCTATTGTTTGGTACTTTCCTTCTCATGACTTTGCCTGGTTTTGCTGCAAGAGTAACAGCATGAGTTGGAAAGTGGTTCCTCTTCTGTGGAACGTGTTTATCATTCTTAGGAAGACAGACTTGTCATTGATTCTTCTTTAAACATTTCATAGTATCTCCTTCGATTTCTTTCTTAAAGGTCTTCTCAAATACTTCTTTGGTTAGCATTACCCTAAGAAATGTTATGTTATTTGTGGTTATTGTAAAAGGTGATGTTTCTCTGATTTCTTTCCCACTACTGTTATCATTTGTATATCGGAAGGGTACTGATTTTTTTTTTGAGTTGATTTTGTATCCTGCCACATTACTGAAGTTTTTATCAGATGTAGGAATTCTCTGGTAGAATCTTGGGGATCACTTATGTATACTTTCATATCATCTGGAAATAGCAAAAGTTTGACTTCCTCCTTTCCAATTTGTATCCCCCTGATCTCTTTTGTTGTCTTATTGCTCTAGCTAGAAATACTATACTAAATAGATACAGAGAGAGTGGACAGATCTCCCATGCTCTTGGATAAGTAGTATCAACAATATTAAAAGGGCAATCTTACAAAAAACAATCTACAGATTCAATGCAATCCCCATTAAAATCCAAACACAGTTCTTCTAAGACCTTCAAAGAACAATATTCAATTTCATATGGAAAAACAAAAAAGCCCAGGATAGACAAAAGAATCCTGTACAATAAAGAAACTTCTGCCTCTTTCACTAATAGACAGGTCATCCAGACTGAAACTCAAAAAAGAAATATGGGATCTAACAGATGTAATGAATCAAATGGACTTAATTGACATCTATAGAACACTCCACCCAAACAGGAAAGTATATACCTTCTTCTCAGCATCTCATGGAACCTTCTCAAAAATCAATCACATACTTGGTAACAAAGCAAATATTCACAGATACAAAAAAATTGAAATAACCACCTGTGTCTTGTCGGGTCACCATGAAGTAAAGATTTAAGAATTCCACCTCCAGAAAGCCTACCAATGCATGGAAACTCAACAGTCAGCTTCTGAACCACTCCTGGGTCAAGGAAGAAATAAAGAAAGAAATTAAAGTCTTCCTTGAATTCAACAAAAATAAAGAAACAACATATCTGAACCTATGGGACACTTTGAAAGCAGTACAAAGAGGAAACTTCATAGCACTTA
>JAQHUG010000062.1:2746283-2759051 GCA_028555095.1 Dicrostonyx torquatus
CAGGCGGATCTTTGTGAGTTTGAGACCAGCCTGGTCTACAAGAGCTAGTTCCAGGACAGGCTCCAAAGCTACAGAGAAACCCTGTCTCAAAAACAATTTTAAAAAATGAGAAACTTCTGTAAGGCAAAGGACACAATCAACAAGCCAAAACAGCAACCTACAGAATGGGAAACAATCTTCACCAACTCCACATTAGACAGATGACCATTCTCCAGAATATTTAAAGAACTTAAAAGGCTAGACATCTAAATACCAAATAATCCAATCAAAAATGGGTACAGATCTAAACAGAGAATTTTCAACAAGAGAATCTCGAATGGCTGAAAGACACTTAGGAAATTGCTCACTATCCATAGCATCCCCATCCCCATCAGCGAATTCAAATCAAAATGACTCTGAGATACTGTCTTACACCTGTCAGAATGGTTAAGATCAAAAATACCAATGATAGCTTATGCTGCAGATGATATGGAGTAAGGAGAACACACCTCCACTGCTGGCGGGAGTGCAAACTAATACAGTTGCTATGGAAATCAGTATGGTGATTTCTCAGAAAACTAGGAATCAATCTATTCAAGACACAGCAATTCCACTCTTGGGCATATACCACAAGGACATTTGCTCAACACTGTTCTTAGCAGCATTATTCATAATAGTCAGAACCTGGAAACAACCTACATGCCCATCAACTGAAGAATGGATAAAAAAAGAATGCAGTACATTTACACAATGGAGCACTACTCAGTGGTTAAAAAAAAAAAAAACTCTGCAAGTATGACCCCAGCTAAGACCCTAAGCGATTGTGGAGAAGGTGCCTGAACTGTTCTTCCTCTGGAATCAGATTGATGACATTGATGACTACCTTAGTTGTCATCATAGAACCTCCGACTAGCAACTGATGAAAGCAGATACAGAGATCCACAGCTTAGCACTGGACCAAGCTCCCAGAGTCCAGTTGAAAAGAGAGAGAGGAGTGAGAATATGAGCAAAAGAGTCAGGACCATGATGGGGAAACCCACAGAAACAGCTGACCTGAGCTAGTGGGAGCTCACTGCTTTCAGAATGACAGCAGGGGAACTTGCATTAGACCAAACTAGGCCCTCTGAATGTGGGTGACAGTTGTGTGGTTTAGACAGTCTGTGGGGGAAACTGGCAATAGGACTAGGACTTATCCCTAGTGCTTGAACTGGCTTTATGGAGTTCATTCTCGTTGGAGGGATACCTGGCTCAGCCTAGATATAAGGGGGCAGGGGAGGCTTTGTTCCTGCCTCAAAGTGATATGCCAGACTTTGTTGACTCTCCATGGGAAGCCTTACCCTCTCTGAGGAGTAAGTGGAGAATGAGGTGGAAGAAAGGTGGGGGAAGCAGGAGAAGAGGAGGGAGCGGGAACTGGGATTGGCATGATATGAGGAAAGATTGTTCAAAAAATTTTAAAAATTAAAGGACAAAAAAAAACCCGTTTGATGAAATTTGGTGATAAACGCATCTGTCAGGGCTTCACATTATGGGAGTTTTTTTGCTTGTTTTGCCAGATGCTTCTTAATAGTTCAGCAATGTCATTTGTTAGGATGTGTTCAGATTGCTTATCTCTACTGGGGTTGACTTGGATAGTTTTTAGCATTCTAGTGATGTGCCCATTTCATCTAATGTATTGAGTGTGTGAGTATACAATTACTCTTAGCATTTTTCATAATCCTGCCTTTTTTCCTAAACCAATAGCTATGGTCCCTTCATTTCAGTGCCCATTACTTTGACTTTAGCCTATGTAGATGAGTTTGTGGTTTTGCTGTGTTTTTCAAAGACCAACTTCAGTATCACTGATTTTTTTTCTCACTGGATTTTATATTTTCCTGCCTAGAATTTTTTTCTATTTGTTTATTTATTTTGCTCCTAAATCTAGTAACAGGGCTTTTCAATGTGTTTGATTTAAAATTTTCACAATTTTCTTTGAAGCATGTGTCAGTTCATGTTCATGTTATCACGACTGGTCTTTCTCCTGTTTTGGCATTTCAAGATGACTCATTAGTTTCATGCCTACTAGTATCGAAAAACTTACTTGGTACTTATAAGCACCATAAAGTTCAAATTAAAAGAATCTCAGAACATTTACCCAGAGACTTGGGAAAGTAATTGTATTTAATAATAAGAACAGAATTTTATAAAACAAGAACTATACAAGAACATTCAACATAGCACAAAAGTAATACTGAAAATGGTCAAATACAATTTTGACACCTGTTTGCTTATAATATGATTAAAAATATATGAAAATTAGCATATTAATCCGTAATATCTTATCCTTAAGCCATAAAATTTTTGAAGAAAAATTAAAATAGCTTTAATTAATTATTATATAAGTCTCTTTTTAGTATAATTGAAGAATACTGGTTAAACGATTAAAAGGTAAACCAAATATCTTGCATATTTTTAAACACTTGAACTAATTTACATAACTTAAACTTTTCAATATACCATCAGCAAGAAGTTCTGAAGTCTTCCAGGAAGAGGCATTATCAATGAGAGTCATAAGATACTATTTCCTGCAATTGATCTGAAGCAGTCTAGACAGCTCAGCTGCATGAGTGCATGCTTGAAAGATTCTCATGGAACTGGGCCTTATTCTGAAGTCCTATATCTATTGAGTTAGGATATTTGAAAGCAGAGTAAACAATGTTTATACTATCAATAAGGTATAGATGATCATATATATATATATTTGTTTATATATTATATATGTATATGAGAGAGAGTTTTTAACATAAAGCATAGTCTCTAGTTCTACTTTTCTGCAAAAGTTATTGCAAATGCAACTAAACTGAGAGCCTTTCAATATTTCCACCCTGCACAGATTTACAGTAAAATGAATTACCAGCATGAGGAAAATCCTACCAAATAAGGTGCAAGGATGTAAAAGTCAAGTGGACTCAAACAAAACATTCTCTCCTTCCCTCCCTCTCTCTCTCCCCCTCTCTCTTTCTGTCTCTCTCTCTCTCTTTCCCCCTCCCTCCTTCCCTATAGGGTTGGTCTCACTGTTCAAGCCATTTTGAAACTTGAACAGCGTTTGTTTCCATTCTCAAACATGCCGAACATCTCTTCATCTTTTGGGATTTAGACTTTGCATATGTTCTTTCGCTCTGTAGCACTTTCTCCACTCCTCCATAAGCTTCAAGGCATTTTATTTAGTGGCTCCTACTCATGCATGATCTCTTGGCCTATGCTACTCCTTTCCCTGAGAGGCCCTTTACAGTCTTCTACGGCCTTGCTGTTAAAACATGTCCCTGACTGACTATTGTGTGTAATTAGATTGTTTGTCACTTCCATTTTTATTGTATTACATATTGTGAATATCATGCCAGGCACAACCATCGTGTTCTTGGCTCACCGTCTTCTCCAGTGAGTTCATACATTAATGAGCATCTCATTACACACTGTACAGCACGTAGTAGGTGTAATAACATAGTGAATGGGGGAGATAACATTAGTAAATCTCTAGTGCCCAAGTTTGCTGCAAACTAAAATTGGTCCTCAGAAGAGTCTTTGAAAAACTTTACTTAATATATATGTATATATTAAGTAAATATATATTATATATACATATCTATATTAGTTATTTTTCTGTTACTAGGATAAAATGCCATGAGCAACATCACCTCAAGGAAGAGTTTATTCCGGCTTACAGTTCCAAAAGGCTAGTATATGTAATGGTGGGGAAGGAATGACATACCAGCAGGAGCAGGGAGCTGGCTGACGATATTTGTTCCATATATGAGAAGAGAAGAAAAACAGAACAGGAAGTAGGGTGGGTTAATAAGCCAACAAATTCTCCCAGGGCCCCCTCCCAGTGTTCTCCTTCCTCCAGCAAGGCTCCACCTCTTAAAGGTTCTGTAACCTCCCCAAAGAACATCACCAGCTGAAGACCAAGTTTTCAAACACATGGCCTTATCAGAACATCTCTCTTTCAAGCCTTAACACTTAGAATAAGTGAGAGTAACCGTGATGCATTCCACTTTAAAAGTTTAAAAGTCTATTTTAACAGAAAAAGCAGTATTTTTAAAGGGCTCACAGACTAACAGAAATGTTTATGTTCCAATAGTCCTCAGGTTTTTAGGAGTTGATGAGTCAAACCTGAACTACCGCAGATTGACCTTTATATTAAGGTCCTCCAAAGAGATAAGCGTGCATGCGCAAACGCCTTCTTGGTTTTGTTTTGTGAAAAGATACTTCCTTCCTGGACATATGACAGTTTACAGAATGCTAGGTTAACTCTGAGACAGATCCTTCAGAGGGTGTCAACACAAATAACTGATTTGTTGTGGAAAGCCAAACCACTCCACAACAACCCCAAACATTTGCTTGTAGGGAATTTTGTTTTGCATCATATTTCCTGTGTCATTCCTGTGCCCTGGTCTCTTCTTGTTTTGTTACTCCTGATATTTGCATGTAAACAGGATCTCAGTTGCTTAGAGATTCATCACTTCTGCTTTCTCTTTGCTGAAAGAGACTTGTTTCTTTAACAGGGAAGAGAGCTGCCTGATCTCCCTCCCATCTACAAGTTGATTTCATTTAAAATCTGAACATGAAGTTTGCTTTGGAAACAAATGGCTCAACTGTCCTGAGTTTCGTCTGTACTCTGGTCCTTAAAGGGAAAAGGTTCAAGAGATCACTGATTCTCAAGTCGCTGAACCCTGAAAACTTACTCATTGAAGTATTTTTCAATTTTTATTTAGTATTATAACTGTGAGGGGGCACATGTGCCATGGTACATATATGGAGGACAATCTCACAGGGTTGTTTCTCTCCTTTAACCCTTACATAGGTTCTGAGGATCGAACTCCGGTCCCCAGGCTTGTGTGGGAAGCACCTTTAACTACTAAGCCATTTTTTTCCTATTCAGTGTTTTTGGGGGGAGTTGGTTTTTGGTTTTTTTGGGGGGTATAGAGTTTATTTAGCGGGTTATGGAGGGGAAAGGGAAGAGGGGGAAGAGAAAGAGGGAGAGAGAGAGAGAGGGATGGGGAGAGGGGCAGTAGTTACCTCTTCAGAAGAGGGAAGGAAAGAATGATGCTCAGTGTTTTTAATAATCTAGAATAATGATAATATTGAGAAAACTAAAGAAGAGAGATACCATCAACAGGACTGCCTGAATATATCTCCGAATATAGCAGCACAGTGGCATTACTATAGAGCTGCAATAATGACATGTGTGTACATGTACTGGAATGAAAAAAAGATGCCCAAAATGCCTTTAATAGAACTTTGCCCAAAATAGAAATTTCAAAAATGTAGTTCTATGTGCATCTACGTGGTGCAACCTCGTGTGTGTGTGTGTGTGTGTGTGTGTGTGTGTGTGTGTGTGTGTGTATAAAGGGATGATATGAGGATCTGGGGAGAGGTCCATAGCCTTGCCTTGCATTTTTCCACCCTGTGGCTGCTTTTTCCTTACTGTAGTGAATACATAAAAGAAGCACACACACCCAGTGCAACCAAGCATGGGCTTCTCTTCCCTTTCTGCTGCAGCCCTGTGGCTGCTTTTTCCTTACTGTAGTGAATACATAAAAGAAGCACACACACCCAGTGCAACCAAGCATGGGCTTCTCTTCCCTTTCTGCTGCAGCTGCATGACAGCGATGAGAATCTCAAACTAAGATCAAGATGTTCTTGACAGCCTACAGCAAGGGTCTCCAGGAGATTCCTTGTCCCTCAAAACTTGCTTTTTTTTTTTGATCCGAAATATCTTCCAGAAATGAAAAAAAAGGTTAAAATTATAACCTTTTTCCTTACAGAACATAAACCCAAAAGTCAAAACATATTAGCCAACAGCACAAAGGGCATGGGTCAGCTGGGCACAGCTGCACATAATTCTAATCCCAACACTCCGGAGGCCAAGAGGATCACAAGCTTGAGACCAGCCTGGGCTACAGAGGAGATGCTCTCTCCAGAAAACAAAACTGGACAAGAACATTTAAATGTCTGTATGTGACTGTCATTTTCCTCTTGTTAAAAAAAAAAAAACATTTTCAGACATCTTAGATGTTATGTGAAAATCAACTCTACACTGACCCAAAGAAGGGCCACCTTCACAGACAAAGAACCAAAACAGCATGTTTGCTACGGCCTCCATGTTCGTGTCCTCCGCGTAGATACATTTGAAGCCTACTCCTCAAGGTGCTAATATTAGAATACGATGTTGTTTGAGAGCGGTTTGGGAGCCTTCCTAAAAGGCTCCACCTTATCATTGGAATTAACAGCCTTATGAAACAGACCTATCTAGGAAATTTTGTTTATCTCCCCTGACAAAAGATATAGAGAGCACCATCTACGAGAACCAGACCTCACCAGCCCCAGAATCTTCTAGTACCTTGATCTTGAACTTCCTAACTTCATGAAACTATGTTTTTCTGTTGTTTCTCAAGTTTAAGCAAACAGTTTCTGGCGAATGCCTCTGAATTCATTCAGCCTATATCTGTATTTATCAAGGCAGCTTTGCAGATTGTCTTCCAAGGCCCCATACCCTACATGAACTTCTTCAAAATTCTTAAATGAGACTACTTCTACTGGCTACCAGAAAACTCTCTAGCTATCTTTGTGTTTTGGTAAAACAGGAAGTGAAAACAATAGTCATTGTTCACAAAAAAAAAAAAACCCAGTTGTTTTGAGCTCTGAAGAATAAGGTTTACATCACTGAGCACTGGCCAAAGAGAAAAAGAACTTGGATAAAGAAACTTGGTAGCCATGAATAAAGAATTTTAGGCTGAGAATAAAGAGGAAGGATTGCATTCTTGCCCAACTCACCACCTGAGTGATCATGACCTAGCAGGTGCTGTTGGGGATGCCTCGCTATTTGTAGTTTAATTCCTGCAGATTTTACATGACTGTCTTTGACTATCACATACCCCATGCATGCAATCCGCACTCACGGTAGACTCCTTAGTTATGGTGCCGGTGGGTTTAGTACATGGTACCCCTCAAACACAATAGGCCACCCTGGTATTTGTGAAAACAGCAGAAAATCACTGTCACTTTCCTCCCGCCCTTCTACCCTGAAGCAGCTGGTGATGCCCTCATTCAGTGGTTCCCTCCCCATATCAAGAGGAAATGAACACCCTTATCTCTGAAGACAGAAGGACACGGAAAAGAATCTGAACTAACAGGCTTTGCTAGTTTCCCTGTTTTCATTGCCACTAGATCATATCCATGTGTGCTCAGTTGTGTCTCTCCTTGTCTCTACATCCTTCATATGACAACACAAAATGCAAAGGATTCCCTATTGCTCCATCTCATCATTCCTGAAGCCTCCAGTGTATGGAAACCTTTCATAAAATGCTTTTGTCTTTTCCTAGTTTTGATCTGTCTTGTTATAGATGCCTGAGTTCTGAACTTAACCATGAGAAAGATAAATGCTTAACAGTTATAACCTCTAAAATCACACCTCACATACACACACCCACACACCCATGGGTCCTCATCCACTTTTACCCTCCTTGCCACTAAGCTCTCTTCTTCAGATACATGCAGTCAATCACCTTCCAAGCCAATTCTGCTAAACCAAGTCATGAGAAGATGCTTCCTAGCTTGGAGCAGAGTGACGTCTCACTAAGGTTCATTTTCTGCTTGTATTAGTGATCTTTATGTATCTCAAACTAAAGCCATAAATATAAGTTTAGCGGTGGGCTTGTTGTGGACAGTGCTTCAGACAGGGGCAATTCTTCATCATGTAACTAGTATTTGCCCACCGTTGGAGAGTTGGGCTGTTAAAAGAATTAAGAAATAGTGTTTAAACAACTAACTATAATCAACAATGGAACTCGCCAGGTGAGTCATCCTAATGATTATTTCAAAGACCTGTTTGCTTCCACAGCAGCTGTAAGCAAGCCATTCAACAGACAACGGAGACTGTTAGTGAAGACTGAGCTAGACTCTTCTTCACTGGTTTGATTTCCTCTTTCTTTCAGAAGCCCCATAAGCATATTCAGTGAAGAAGCATTTGAGCTGATATGCATTCAGCCTGCTCCCCACTTCCTCCTTCCACCTCTAATTTTCTTGGTCTATATAACAGATGGCACTCTGTCCCCCATGTCTCCATAGTTTTCTTCTTGAGAACATCCCATAAATAAGGGGGTTACTGAAGGATTTTTCATGACAACTAGGGTAATAGTTTGAAAGAGAACCAACTATTTTTACTCTTCTTTTCTCCCTGGACCTCTATGAACAGAAACACCGTTGGTGTTCACAGGCGCCTCACACATTTAAAAATGGAGTCCGCCTCCTCAGTTGCTTTGGTAGGAATAAGAGGAATTGTGTGAGCACCAGGCTTTAACTGTATTCATAGGTTTTGCTATGTAACTGTTCAGAGGTGTGTGTATGTGTGCTCTAACCCAGGAGGCTATGTCTTTGTCCATGAACTTCTGTTGAAAGTACTTTTCACACAGAATATCTCCATGATAACTCTGTCTGTAGCACAGCATGGGCTAACATGTCCATCGCCTTTACTGTGGGCTTAAGAGGAAAGGAAAGAAGGGAAAATCCTATTGGTCTGACCACCAGGGAAACTGAACTTAGGCTGGGAGTCAAGAACAGGAATCATCTCATGCATGACTGACTACATTTTCATCAGGAAG
The DNA here is from genome assembly GCA_028555095.1 of Dicrostonyx torquatus. Taxonomy (NCBI): domain Eukaryota; kingdom Metazoa; phylum Chordata; class Mammalia; order Rodentia; family Cricetidae; genus Dicrostonyx; species Dicrostonyx torquatus. The sequence goes on from JAQHUG010000062.1 coordinate 2,754,899, forward strand.
CATAGCACTAAACCACTAAGTTCTATTTAAGGTTTTATGGTCAACTCATGTTACATGTAAATTTTGATTGTTATAATACACTGAATGGTCTATGGAGTGCTCAAAATCACCATGAAATCTCTCCAATAAGACATGTTTCACATTCAGAAATGTGCATTATTGCATAAGCAGTACATTCAGGAAGTGGATATTAGGAGATGTTGGGAAGCAGCCCTTCGGGGTGATTTTCTAAACCTCAAAATTGGAGTGATTTTATGGCACTCTTATAAACGTATTGTTTTGAATTGAGAATTTATTGAGGAAAGATGAAGAGATCGGGACCAGACCAAGATAAAAATAAATAAGTAACCTGACTCATTCATTGTTCTTTGAATGAGCAAGGACAATAGGCAGCCTCCGACATAAAAGTCCAAAAACTTTCCAAGATTTTCTAGACTTGTGTTTACATTATTTGTATGAGTGATTTGTTTGCACGCGAATATATGAGCATCTCATGGGTCCCTGGTACCAAGCCAGGCGAGTGTATCAGATGCTCTGGAACTGCAGTAACAAGAGTTCTGAGTCACCCGGCATGAAACCCAGGCCTTCTGTAAGAGTAACAAATGATCTGAACTGTTGAGCCAGTTCTCCAGACCATATTTCCTAATGTGTTTTTAAGTCTAGGTATTATTGTTTGTCTGAAACTACTCAGTCTGAATATACTAAAGGAACTGCAAGCATCCCCCAGGTATTTTTGTGATAATGCAATTAAGAGCATGACCAAGGGAAAGGTCGTTGAGTTCAGTAGTGTCTGCTCTCCCTTCATACTCTTGTCACCATATGAGCTGCACAGAGCTGTACCTCAGAGTCATAAAAGCCAGTTGAGAAGAAAAGTCTGTGTTTTTATAAATACTGTTGTTATATGAATGGAACCATATACTAATGTTCATTGACTTGAAACTGATCATCTATGGCACAAGCATATGGATGTCAAGTGATGCCGAGAAGTTATCCCCATAATTTTCTTCTCTTCAAGAATTGTGCCATTGCAAGATATGCTAGTGCGAGGGTAGCACAAAGCTTGTGGGAATAACCAACCAATATATGATTTATGGCCAACTCCATGAGATGAAACCCATACCCAATGCTGCATGGGAGACCAAGAACCTGAGAACCTAGGGGAAAACCAAATACAGGTGTTCTAATAAAGGTATGTAGCAAGAAAATTGTTTCTTAATGGCATTATACCATACTTATATAGCAGTGCCTTGCTCAGCCATCATCAGAGGATCTTTCTCCTGCAGCATATGAAAACAAACACAGAGATACACAGTCAGACATTATGTAGAGAATGAGAGACCTTGGAACACTCAGCCCTTAATGTGATATTTCCATCAAGTCCCTCCCCCAGGGTTCAGGAAACTCCAGGAAGAGGAGGTATAAACAGTGTAAGAGGCAGAGTGGATGCAAGCACCAAGGAAACAAGGCCTTCTAAACACAATGGGACTGCTGCAAATATGAGCTCAGAGATGGAGGCAGCATGCACAGGTCTGCACCGAACAGGGTCTTAGACTGGGAGTAGTGGCCATAAGCCCCCACCCCTAATCCAGAAGCTATCTCCGGTTGATAGCCACTTGTAAATGATAATTTGGTTTTTCTCAAGGGAGTCTCACTGTGGATACAGCTCTTGGGGTAGGCTGCACACCCAAGAGAAATCCACTCTTTGACAGTTCCTGGTCTTAGGGCTATTTCTTTTTTATTTTATTTTTTTTCATTTTAAACCTTTAGTTTTATTTTTTCTTTTACCCTACAGGTCATTTGCATTTATATTATAGCTTGGAGTTCTGTGTTTTTATGGGATTCTGAAGTGTGTGGACGAGCGTGTCTCTGTAGCTATTTGATTTTTCTGTAGCTCTTTTCCTTTTCGTTTGTTTGTTCCTTGTTCTGACCTATTCCAGTGTATCTGTTTTGCTTTACCTTATTCTTTTATTCCCTCTCAGATGCCTATTTGTTTTTGTTTGTTTGTTTGTTTTTTTGGTTTTTCAAGACAGGTTTTCTCTGTGGCTTTGGAGCCTGCGCTGGAACTAGCCTATTTGTTTTCTAATGAGAGATGGTAAAGGGGTGGAACCAGATGGGAGGAGAGTAAGAGAGCAACTTGGAAGAACAGAGAGAGGGGAAAGTGAAATGAGAATATAGTGCATGGAAATACTATTTTCAATAAAAGTAAATATAAATAAATAAGTAGGATATATTTGTCAATTTATTAGAAAACACTAATGGTGGAGTGTGCTGAGAAATAACTAATGATAATATGCCTAATAAGAGTTTCTCATCATTTGAAAATACTATGGCTAATCTGGAAAACAGTGGTTTTTTTAGAGACAAATAATGCCTTCCTAAATGAATGAATCACTTTTTTAAAAATGGCGTAAGAGTGTTTGCCTGCATATATATTCACCATGTGCATGCCCGCTGCTTGAAGAGCCCACAAGAAGGCATCAGATCCCAGGAACTGGAGTGACAGACTGTTGTAACATAGTGGCTGGGAATCAAACCGAGGTCCTCGGCAAGAGCAACTAGGGCTCTTAACCACTGAGCCACCTGATAACCCCATAAATCACCTTTAAGAAGAGCCTTTACTTTTAACTCTCCGCTTACTGAAAAGATTTTCCAGGGGCAGTATCTTTTGGGGCATTAGAATTTTTACCTGGGAGGAAAATAATTTATTTAACTTTTATGTTCAGCAGTATGTTCTTCACCTTTATTTCTCTGGAGTCTTTTTAGTGTGTGTGTGTGTGTGTGTATGTGTGTGTGTGTGTGTGTGTGCACATTTACTGTGAGTATACACATACACTTGCACATGAGTGCCTCAGTGCACTTGTGGAGATCAGAGGACACTTGTGGGAGTGTCCTTTCATCAAATGGGATTGAACTCAGGTCATCAGCCTTCATAGCGAGCATCACTACCCACAAAGCCATCCTGTCAACCCTTCGCTTTTGCTTTTAATGTACACTTTTACTAAATAGAGAATTCTAGAAGTGCAGGTTTCCTGTTTTATTTGTATCCCATTTTGGCATTTCAGAATGCACTTTCTTGTCTACTGCATTTTCCTGTTCCTTTGGCATGTTAGCTAGATTACTGTCATTTCATTGAATATGATGCCCATAGTTGCCTGGTTTTGTTGTGAAATGCTCCCTTGATCTTTAGCAAACTTCATAAAAGTTTTAGCTGTGTATACAAATATAGTGAGTGGGATTTGGGAGCTTCTGGACCCAGTAGTAAGATGCTTGTAGTCAGTTTTAGGAAATTCTTAGTGAATAGTTCTTCAGTGTTTCTCTGTTCTCCACTGGACAAGCCAGCACTGAAAATCAACACCCACGCATCCCTCCTGCTTCTTTAGTTCTCTGTCCTTTCTTACTACAGGCTTTCCAAATGCACACTTTGAACTTTCCTGTCTTCCAATGCACAAATCTATTTTGCCATGTCTAATTTTCTATTGGATTCTGAATTGTAGTTACTGTGTCTTTCAGACTAGAGTTTGCCTTAGGTCTTAATTCACAAACCCCAACTCTCTAATGAAATCTTCCACGTTACACTCCATTTCTCCTCAGCATAGTGATTAAGCTTCATTACAGCCCGTCTGATAACTTGAACATACAAGTCTCTCTTAGGATCAGCTTCCACTATTTTCAATACTAATATCTTTCCTTAAAAGGGGTTTGGCTTTGATTTTTGTTACAATTTTTTGTTGTTATGTTTCGTTTTTCTGCTAAATGGTGAGCAAAAACATATTGTCTTAACCCTTTCATAACACTGAGCTAAGCTTGAGGCAGATGGCTAAGCTAAGCCAGAAATTCCATTAAATTCACTAACTTGGTCTTTCCTGTCAGAGAGTCTACTAGGGCTTTCCATTTTCTCAAGGTCCGCTCCTCTGGCAGACATCTGCCTCAACATTAACAGAGGGTGAAAATGCACTTCCTTTATATCAGTGTTTCCCAACCTTCCTAATGCCGCAGCCCCTCAACACATATTGTCGCAAGACAATATTACACCAATTTGATTTAAAAAGGGATATTTTATTGGAGGGGATAAAACTTACAGATCAATGTCCCAAACCACGTTCCTCTGGTCGCAAACAGGAAACCGAGTCTAGCAGTCAGCATGGAAGCCGGA
>JAQHUG010000062.1:2766475-2805176 GCA_028555095.1 Dicrostonyx torquatus
GGCATAAGCTAGAAGCCCGCGGCCAGGAGCCAGGTGCTGGGAACAAACGGCCATGCTCCACTCAGGTGCTGGGAACACAACCCACACTTTATTTACATTTCACCATACATTAAAATTCTTAGAATATATGGGATGAAGTTATTTATATTTACACATATATATAAGTGTGACTATGTACTCGATGTATACAAGTTCACTATATGTGTGTGTGTATATATCTATATATAATCATGATTATATATGTATACAAGTTCACTATATGTGTGTGTATATATATCTATATATAATCATGATTATATATGTATATATACATATATATATATGAAATATTCAACTCAATCAATGAGTCAGCTGCTCTATTCTTTGTCCAGAGACACTGATTGCTTGGCATATCTCTATATTAAAATCATAAACAGTAAGTGAAGCTCCTCTTAATTATTCTTTCATGAACTTTGCCCAGCCCATTTTTATGCCATAAGCACATCTCTAGCAGTTCCAATACATGACACAATCGCGACATCCACCACTCCAAGTGAGCCTGAAAAGCGATGGAGAAACAATTCCCACCCGCTGGAGGATTCCAGGCGCCTCAGGCAGGCCCTCAGTCCTGTCACTGCTCCACGATTCCTCTTCTCATCCCCTTTTGGCATCTGTCACTAAATATCTGAGAACCACTTAGAAAAATTATTTACTTCGCAGACAATCGCAGAAGGTAACGTCCATGGTGTCTCAGCCCCAAGCCTTTGAGCAGATTGTCACACTGGCGGGAGGGTGTGGTAGAGTAAATCCTTCACTTCAGCTCCAGTAGGAAACAGAGACCCCCCCCATAACCTTCAAAGGCACATCCTCAATGACTTATTTCCTCCTTCTAGGGCCCACCTTCCAAAACTTCTGTAACCTGTTCAAATAACACCAGTGTCTAGGGAAGAGAGATTCAATATATGAGCCCATTAGGGACATCTCGTATTTAAACCAAAACAACCTAATTTAAATAGGTTTATTTTGTTTCCCCTTTTGTTTTAGACATATCCAAGCAATATTGAAGCAGACACAATACATGTAGCCAATATAAATTCAGTGACGTTTTCCTTCTAATTTTTTCATGGTCTTGAAGTATTTGTTTTCCATTCCCATTTTATTAAGGTTCATATTTTAAAATGTACTGAGCAGATCAAAATTTTTTCTAGTAAAAAGTAATTTTTATCTTCCCCATAGAGAAAATAATGACCTTGGAATGCATTGACTTTACTCCTTAGCCTTTTCTTTGCATCTCCTAAACTGCCTTTGTTAATGTTTTCTTAATACTCATATTTTATAGTGTGTGATACTGGGGATTCACTGACTTTTTTCCTGATATTTTTACTTTTTCTACACTGAGTCCTTTTTTTCTTCTCTGTTTGCTGAAATACGACCCCTACAAGCTTTCTTTAGAAGATTACATCGTCTTTAGATGCCTTCTTTTGTTTTTTTAAGTCTTGAAAGCAAGACTATTTCATTTCACAAACATTTAAAAATGCAACTACTATATCACTATATGACCCAGCTATTTCAGTCCTGGGCACGTACCCAGAGAACTACACACCAAGACCCTAAGGGATCTGCTCTCCTTATTTACTGTTCTTTCATTCACTGTACCGAGTAAGTGGGACCAACCTAGGTGCCTGTCAACGGATAAACAGACGGCGAAAATCTAATAGACATGGAAAATTAAATAGTATTCAGCTATAAAGAAAAATGAAATCACAAACTTTTCAAGTAAATGAACGGTCTGAATGTAAAATGTTAAGTAGGGTCACACACTCTCAGGAGAAAAAAATAAGACCATACATTTTCACACACATATAGACCCTAGTCCTCTGTATGTGTGTGCTTGTGTAAACAAGTGTACATGTGGGAACTGTGCAGCATGTACAAAGGGGAATAAGAAAGGGTAGATATTAGGGAATGAGGAAGGACCGAGTGCAGGCAATGGATGTGTGAGTCTTCCATTTCATCATATCTAGAGGATAGAAAGCTAGATGTTTTTCTAGTTTTAACTCTGTCCTGTCACCCATCTCTGTTCCAGTCTGTCAAGACCACCATTCTACTCTCTCTGACAATCTATGACAATATTGTTTAAAATCCAATGTGTAAATGTAACTATGTGATACTTACATTTCTCTCTTTGGCTTAGTTCACATAACATACTTATAATCATACACACACCTTTCATTTCTTTCTAAAACCCAACATTCTTTATGAAAGTTTTATTTTAAATGTTAAATTTTATTTCCTTACTGGTACTCAATATCCCCTTGGCATACTTGAATTTATTGCAGTGTGTGCTGCTGGGCTTCAAAGTGCTTTGTCCCAAGGCTTCATCTGTTGGAGTCTTGATCCTCAGTTGGTTAGGCACAGGAGGCGAAACCTTCAAGATCAAAGACCTGCTAGGAAAGTCAAGATATCAACTGAAGGCTTGTCCTCAGAAGGGGCCATAGGACCCTGGTCTTCCTCTGGCTTCTTGTCTCATGTGCCCTTGTCACTTGCATTCACGATGCCAATCTCTGCCATAAGAAGGCAGAGCCAAAGGGGGCCATCACCATAGCCTACAAGGTGCTATGTAGATCTTTAAGCTTTCAAAACTTTGAGCTGGATAAAACTCTTTACATATATACACACACATATATATACACACATATATGTACATGTATATTAATTATTTTAATAAGACAAAGGTTTATGCTTTCTGGCTTCCCCCCTTGAGTCTTTAATCTTCAATGATAGTAGTTTCCAGTCCTGGTAACCTTTTGATTGTTTTGCTTGTTACCTTTTATTAATGCTGCACTCCTTTTGTTTTGAACTCCTATAAAGTCTTCCATGTTGGGCCATTGAATGTGAGTTACTAAGGTTACTGAATCAGTGGGCTATTTTTAAAAGTCTGCTCAAGCCTTACTACTTATGAAGCCACATTTATAAATCTGATAGCTTTGCATGTTTTGATTATAGTCAAAGAAACAATATTGATGGCTGAGAAACCTGCCTTCAAGTTGTTTGTCAGAAAGGTTCAATAGATTTACAAAACAATGTAGCCAACAACCTGGGCCTGGAGAAACCACAGTCCTAACATAAACGCTCTCTGGATCACTGTTTTCTCACACATGGTTCTAGTTCCGTCCACAGCTTAGTACAGGTAGTCTTTCTCTGTGCTAAGAGTTCAGTCCAGTCTCAATTTCACTTTAGAAGAAATAAAACATTTTCTACTAGTTTTGCAGGAAGAACCAGACTCAGAAGTCTTGCTACACCTCTCAGACCGCGACTTGCTTAGACTCCAGCCCCCATGTGCTCGCAATCATTCTCTTTGGTCTCATCTTAGGAAGTGTTACACCAGTTTTCTTTCCTAGCATCACGTAACATGGAGCAGTCTCTTTCTACAGTTCAAGTCTGCTTGTCATATATTTTTGAAAGTTTTAACTTGTAATTTTATATTTGATTTGTAAATTCATGTCCTTGGACCAGAGTCCGTGATGTGAATCAGTCTAGAATTCAGTCTAGAATCCTCAACAAAATTACTGTTACTTAAGATTCCACAGTCAGAGATAACTTTTCTATGTTAATTTGTCTCCCAAAGTATCTTTTCAAAGCCATGCTCTTTCAGGTCATCATAGCTAACCCTTCCGGAGTCTTGCAGTGTGGCAGGTACTGCACTGAAGTCTCTATATTCCTGTGCACTCAACTATATTTTCATTTATCTTTATAATGACACTATGAGTTAGGCTCTGTTAGTACATCCCTTTTATAGATGAAATTGGGTCCAAGAACGCTGAAAACCTCCCCAAGCTTAAATAACTAATAGTGGGAGATCATAAAATAATTCACATTTTAAAATTAAACTAGCCTGAACAATATTTGTTCCAAATGCTCTTCTCTCTACCCAGAATATTAGCTACTCCCAGCATTCATCCTTGTCTATTTATCCACCTATAAACCCTCTCCCCATCTCAAATGTCACATGTTAGCCATTCTCTCCTATCGCAATTCCATGTCTGTCACTGTGATGAAACATTCTGACCAAAAGCAACATAGGAAAAGATTTATTTTGGTTATAATTCCATAACACTGTCTATCACTGAAGGAAGTCCAAGAGGAACTCAAGGCAGACTGGCCTGCTATTCCACACAGCTTTGCCTCTGATCAAGGAGCTTGCATCACAGCCAAAAGAATTCAACAGACAGCATGAAATATGCTCCTGGACAGCTGGCCCACAGGTCAACTTTGACTCAACTAGCTTTTTTATTTAGTTGAAGACCACCAGCCTAAGGTCACCCACAGTGGCCTAGGCTCTCCAACATTAGTTAATTATCAAGATAATCCCTGATTATCAGATTGCCACAGTCCAATCTGACCTGGAAAATCCCTGCAGTTTTAAATTCTTTTCTTGTGACTCTAGGCATCATCAAGTTGACAGTCAAAGCTAGCTAGAGCGTCTCTGTTCTCTGATTGCCATAGTTCTATGGTCTGTTAACCATTCTGTGTTCCCACATGTACTTCTAAGCTGTTTTCATCTTTAATTCTTCTAACACAGACATCTTGTTTACCACCTTTGAATGGCAGTAGTCCTAGCATCTACAGCATAGGCTATTAGTAAATCTTTATTCCATATTCTAGCTCAGTAGACAAGAGAAAGCATGGAGCTTAGGAGTCGGGCTGGCATGTATTTATGCTCACTTTTGCTACATTCTGAGAGGGGGAAATTGGATTAAATTAAAATCTTATCAGGTCCCCATTGATACAACATGAGGTTATGTGAGTTGCAGTGGTTGGTCCTTAGTCTCTGGTAGTCCAATAGACATATCCATAGCCCTGCACCCTCACTTTGTTTGTTTGCTTTGAATTGTTTCTAGTAAACAGTATAATGCAGCAGTAGTGGATTGTCACTTCCTTTGTTTGGCTATAGGAAGACCATACTTTCAACTTCATTTTTTCTCTCTCTCTTTTCCTGAATTCAGTCCCTTTGAGAAATGCCAACCTCCATGTATTGAAGCTGCCTTGTAGACAGCATGAAACAAAGGCTGCCAGCTGCCACTGTGTATTCTTGGGATTGAATCCTCCGTAAACCGAGGCTTAAGAGGACGACAGTCACAACTAAGACCTTGAGCAGAGTCTTTGGTAGTCTTTATGGCATGACTATGTAGCTAAGTCATGTATGTATTCCTGACCTATTGAAACCCATAGAAAAGAAGTGTGTATTGTTTTCATAAGATACAGTTGGGAGCAGTTTGACACACAGCTGCCTATAACTAATATGCCATGACGATGGTATTTTTATCGAAAAATCTGTATGCTAGACCTTAGTAAAATAAGCAAATACTTGATATAAGATGTGTTCCTTCAAATTGCAATACCCTCCCCAAATTGAAACATTTGTCCCATGAGGTTAGAGGGTTCTCACGGGTCCCAGGTGGTAAAGCAGGGTAAATAAATACCATACATCAAGGAAAACAGAAGCTTGGGAGATTTTTGAGGGCCCTTTCCAACAGTATAGAGGTGTGACCTGTGAAGCCACCTGCAAGCCTAAAGATCCCTAGAACTGCAGTTTGGGGGAGTCATCACCTATGTTGGGCTGGGCTTTCCAGTGGTGGATTTGGTTCCTAATTACCCCTGCTCCCTGCAAGGAGCCCCATATCCACACTCCTATTAGTAACCCCAATTTAAAAAAAATTCGTTAGTTCGCCAAAATTCTACTTTGGTGCTCAAGTAACTTTGATCTGTTGAGGCCTTGTTTGTGGGGTGAGTAGTTGTATGTGTGTGTCTCCCCAGGGGGAACTCTGTCACATGACAATAATAATAAAACCCAGGAAAAGGTAGGCCTTGGGAAATTGACAAAATTGGGAGAAAAACAGATATTGATTTTGCCAATTTAGAAACATACTCTCTGCCATTTACTTGCAATTCATCATGAGGGAGTTGGCACCACCCCAACTGGTAGTCACATGTCTGAGAGAGGTTAAGAATGCCTAGGCCCCCAGGGTGTGACAGCCACAGGTCCAGTGAAAGGACCCATTACCTCAAAGGGTTACCCAGAAGGTCATCCGAGGCTCTCGTTGAATCTCTCTCAGTTTTATTTCCACTTTTAAACTTGCATGAATACTTCTGATGATAATTACCAAATGTTGATATGTGTGGAGAATCAGCATTCTACAAATAGCCGACTTGGACAGCTTTCACACACGTGTGGCGCTTTGAAATTCAGCACATTCCGCTAGATTCACATGTTTGCTTAGAGAAATATTAGCAAAAAAAAAAAACTCCCTTTGAATACAGACACAAATACACACACGCTCGTGCAGATGTAGAAGAGACGAGCGTGAGAACTAAACCCCGGGATGTTGTCCCCCTCGGCCAGCCTCTGGCCAGAGTGTTCTGCTCACTCTTCACTACACGGTGCTTTCGTATGGTGCTGTATTCATGGGATAACAATATTGCCATCTACTGCAGGGCTATTGCTGCCTCCACATTTTTTTTAAAATAGTCCATGTAATATTTAAAGTAAATATTAATTCACTTTAATTTAATTTAAAGTAAATATCCAAGGGAAGCCTATTTACTTAATTGTCAGAGTGCCCTTGTGCCCACTATGAAGTAAGCGTATTTAATTTCCAGTTGCGGCCTTCTTAAGACCATGTGTGTATTGTCTCTCTTCCTAATCATTCAGCAGACAGTAGCATTCACCGTGCCATTAGGAAAACCAATTCAGTCCCTTCCAGTATCGGTCACACAGCTGTGTTTTTTTCCTCAGCTAATGTCCTCTCCTATGAGAGCCTCTGGTGTATCAGACAAGGACGATATTCGCCATCCATACTGCAAACCGACATCTTGAAACTTCATGTTTTTTGATCTTAAAAATCTCATGGGCTTCTAGCCATACTTTCTTCACACTTAAAACCCTCTTCAGAACCACAGCTTGAGGTCTTCAACTGAACACAGCATGCACCTGTTTTGTTTTTTAAACATGGGCCCTGGAGATTGAACTTTGATCCCTGGGCTTTGCCAGACAGGCATTTTACAGACTCAGCCATCTCTCCAACACACGCTTATGTCTTTCTTTTCTGTGGCAGCAAAAGAAACCGATGCTTTCTGCAAAATCAACATCAGAATGCTCCCTCTTAGCGGATCAAATTATCATTTGATATTTACAGGCCGGGGGAGGGGGAGGCGAGCATTCAGGTCTCCCCACCAGGGGCTTCTAGACATCAGAGAAGCTCCCAAGAGAAATGAGTGAGAGTGGTAAAGGAGACCAGAGAGCAAGGCAGTCAAAGAGGAGGCTGTCACTCTGGAGAGGCAGGCAGCCCTTCAGCAGAGGAACTCAGAATGAGCCATTGTCAGCTTAGCTGCAGCGCTTGTGAATGGAACGCTTTCTGTTGAATGAATGACTGCTCTTCCATAATTCACAAAGTCTGACTCAAAAAGGGCCGGGAGATATGAGCACGTGTTAAGTGTGCACAGCACACGTTTTCCCTCTTGTCACCCACAGTTGTTTTGGTTTTACTCTGTCACTTTAGACGTTAGGAAGCCACAGCCAGGGTACAGGAGAAAACCAGTCATTTGTAATCTGACCAGGTAGCTGTCCATCAGCTCTTTTCTACATGGATAGGCTATCTGATGGAAGGACTGCGGACTCCAGGTCCCCAAAGACTCCCTCAGAGCTTCCTTTCCACCAGGGAAATCTCTAGGCTTTCGGTCTTAGATCCTTACTTTCAGAGGACTAGGAGAATTTATTCAGTCTTCTTCTTTCTCATTTTTGAAGCTTGCTCACCAAAAGCATGGCAAAATGGGATGAAGCAAACAATGATTTCAACTTTCAAAGACAGACACACTGCCTCGGGCTTCTAGCAACATGTGCCCCTGCCTCTTGCATTTAGAAAGCCCCGTGTTGTGTTGTCCTGGCCACTGCGTGGACAAGTCCCTCCTCTTCATGTGTCCTCTGCAAAGCCAGCACAACTGCCGACCCTAATCCTGGAAGGAGATGCACAGCACACAGTGTTCCCTAACAGTGTGCACGCAGATTGTATCCAGGGAACAGACTTCACATAAACAAAGATATTCAGAGTTACGTTATAGCCTCATTCTTGAGATAGACCTCTGCTTAATCACTGAATCTTCCAGGAATAACAATAAGAAAAAAAGATACAAATAAATTGCTCTATCATTCTTAAATTAGTATTGAATCTTCATCTTCCCACAGTAGGAAGCAGAACTGGGTTCTGTCACAAAACAGAGAGTGGAGAGCAGGAAAGAAAATGAAAAGGAGAGGAGGGGACGGGAGAAGAGATAAATACTTCGTTTCCTGAACCCTGAGTCTAAGTCTTGTGTTCTTAATTATGACACTAGAGGGAGTCAAACCCAGGAATCTGCAAATGATCCCAGAGCTGAACAGCAAGAGCGGCCGGTTCACCCTTCTCTTTAAACAGATGCTCCCTAGTTTGACTGCCCCAGAAAAACACCCGTATCTAGTGTGCCATGCATACTCTTAGGTTACTAGCTCTAAAAATAGTTTCCTGAAAATCTTTAGCGGCTTGGGAAGCACGCAAGTGGGGTGTGGAGCCCAGGAGCACACTACTGTCCTGCTCAGTAGCACCCGACAGGCTGAGGGTGGCACAATGTTGCTAGCCAAGAGCACACAAAGGGCTTCTGCCTGGGACAGGGAGCGTGCCCTGGGATGCCAATGGGCTATCTTTCCTGGTTCTTGAGGAAGCAGAAGGTTGGCTGAGAGCTCTCTCAGAAGTGAGCTCCACGTGGCAAGTGACCATGAGTCCAAGGCTGTTCTTAGACCCCACTTTCACACACACACACAGTTGTGGTGCTGCCTAGAACCCTGTGTCCGCCCTAAATGTGGCAGATGAATGAGGTTTTACTCAGCTCTACCGATCTTCCAACAGTTCAGTGTTAGGAGACGGGCATGGTGGCTGGAGAGCGTTCCAAGGTATTTGGTACAAGATGGGAGGTAGACAAAGTCAAGACTGGGAATTCTATTTTCTTCTCCCAGTCTCATCTCTAGTCGAGTTTCCAATTGTCACTTACTTTTTGAGTCATTTTCATCTCTGCTTGGATTTGCTGTTTAAAAGAAAGAAAAATCCCCTGAAGAACTTCTCTAGTGGAATTTCTGACACTTTGAGGGGTATTTTGAACATTCGTTTTCGGATATCCCCAAACTGTAGAAAGCAGGGACCCAGCCTTGTCTCCAGCTTTGCTCTCTCACCAGGATGCTTGATGTTAGGGAACTAAACTTAGGGTCTCTCAACACTTCGGGGCTCTAGGTTACAGGGTAGGCTTCAGCATTTAGGTACTGGGTACAGCAGTTGCACAAAGGAGCCCAGCTGCCTCCCTGACACACAGACCCCATGTCAGGAGCAGAGACACTTTGTCCTCTAGCCATCCTCTTCAGAAAGATATTGGAGGACAAGGCTGTTCTGTTTCCCTGATGAATTCATGGGAGATTTTGGTCTCTGTAGATTCCGGGGAAAGCCCACTGTCTGAACTTTGAGGCTTACTGCTAAAATGTATCATGACCAAGCCTTTATGCTGGGAATATCAGTCTTCATATTGTACAAACTCTAGGGTTTGATACCAGCTCAATTCGCATGTAACTGACTGTAAACAATGCTCTGAATTTCTCCAAGCATCATAGTTGATTATTAGTTTTATTATTAATTTATATAAACAAGCCTATCAGAGGAAATATTCTATTATATCCTTTCTGATTTGAAAGATCCATGATTCCTGTCTCTGTCTAGAAAAAGTGTGGATTTCCCTATCTGCCGACCTAAAAGTCAAAAGAGAAGCCATCTGGGGTAAAGTAATGCAGCTCCAGGGTGCCTCATTGTATTGTGTGGGAGGACGAACTTTTAAAAGGAAACAAGGTTCATTTATTCTGCTTGATATGGTTATCTCTAAGGCTGGTGCCCATGCAAGCAAGACGAGGGTGCAGAGGGAGGTGAGGGGGACACATTTCCAAATGTCAAATGTTTAGCAAAGGCTTTGAACTCTGACAATTGAGGCTTCCGGTAACTTCTGTCTCTACTTTTGTGAAAAGAGAGAAGAGGAGGAGGAAGAAGGAGAATATGTTCCTACAATGAAACCATCACTATGTCAGTCTGGGGCAAAGATTTGGCCCTTGATACCTAGCATACTCACAAGTAATCTGGGGCTCTCCCCTTTGCCATCTTTAAGACAATCCCTGGTTATAACTCTGAGCCGAAGCTGAATTTCAGACCATGATGATTCCCCCACCTGGCTCTTACAGATGGCACATTTACTGAGAGCTCCACCAGCATAGAACAAAAGCATTCTGGAAGCTTCTGTCTTCAAGGGCCGTATACCTGTTTGAAGGAAATAAGACACATGAAGGAAGTAAGGAGCAACAATACAATTTAATCTTTCAAAACATGATGTAGGGTGATCGTTTCTGGAAGCCAACACAAAATCTTATGCAGGTCAATCTAACAAATCTAACAGAGATAGAAAACATATCTTTAAACTGTGGATAACAAGTCTCCTTGTCAGGGTGGAAATGAGTCTTGAGTATGTAAACACACACACACACACACACACACACACACACACATCTATGTACAGTTTTGAAGAAAACATTAAAAAAACCACATTTGCTTCTCATCTATCCTCTTCTACTAACCAAGTACAAAACCCCCTACTGTCTGCCCCACATCTCCACAGTACAAGCCAGGAGAAGGTCTAGCACATTCTTACCCATAAGACCTCTGATAACTGAGTGCAGGAAATCAGTGAGTTGATAAATCAATTACAAATGAGGGCTCCTTGTTTGTAAGCCTGGGCTTGTCAACTACGGCTTTAAATAGTCAAGCAAATGTCGCAGCTTCTCTATTAACCCAAGCACCGCAGGCCAGGAGGCAGAGTCAACGGCCCCATGTCCAGAGAAGTTTTCATCCTTTGGTCAAAGCCTGGCGCTAGCCAACTTTGGACATCAAGTGTACAAACTCAGGATGTGACTGCACAGGAAAAGAAGAGCTGGCACTCACAGGGGTCCGCTGGGGTATAACCTGGGCTGGGGTGCACATTACACCAGAGGAGAAAGTTTGCTTGAAACTGAGGTACTGAAGGAATTCTGGAAGGAAGGGCCGAAGTTGAGATCAACGTGGGGCTGTTCATTGTTTCGGTCTCTGGCACCACAGTTCAAGGAAACTGGCCCTCCAGGACTGTAAGAGGGAAAGAGAAGGCTCCTAAGCATTTCCCTTGGAATTCACCTCCTAAGGAGTGCCAGGATCTCACAGAGTCCCCGCGCTTCCACTCTTGCACATTGCATAGGTAAGAGGTGAAGCACGGGGCTGATGGGACACATGGGGAGGCCACCTGCAGCTCTTCTTCTACCGCACACGCTCATCAGCCAACTGGACAACGCTCGGTGTTCCATCCTGTCCATTCACAAAGGCACCTCCTTCCTGTAGACAGGAACAGAAATCACTGGTGACAGCAGGAAGTGGGGTTTTCCAGGGTAGTGTGCCCTGATGATATACTTCACAGTCCCTCAGATAGATACCTCCCAAACAGGCAAGGGCAGAAATTACAGAAAAATCCTGCTCTGACCTGGCCAGGCTCCTGGTGCCGACAAACAATAAAAAAAAAAAAAACAAAAACAAAAAAAAAAACTTGGTCTTTAGTTTTTCTCCTTTTCTTGGCCCCACCTTATTACCTCCCTAACTCCAGACAGGAAAATCTCCATAAATACTTCCCAAGCAAAGGACAATGGGGTGGCAAATGGAGAACACATTTGCTCTGTAGAGAGGGGATGCAACCGGATGAAGGTAGAGTAGAGATAACTCTAGAGACCACAACTCGATTCAGAGAGGTCGAATGACCCGGGGACCATGGCAGCTCAGAAAGTCCAGAGTGAATTCTCTGACATAGGAGACCATAGAAAGCCAGTGTTGGGCACCTAGCTTCCTGGGGGAGGGCGGCATGCTAGTCAACTGAAACTTATCTTGCTCCTTTGTCTCCTACCCCATGCCCACCCTGCCTGCCCCTGGCTGTCCTCTTCCTCAGGAGCCAGCTGCAGCGTGTAGGAGAACCAGGCCCTGTCACGGCTGTCTCTAGTGTGTTATTGTTAGTGTTATGTTACAAATCCTGTTTCCATGCCAGGGTCCCTCGAGGGTCATAACCAGAAGAGGCCATGACCCTGCCAATAAACAGAACCCCAATCCTTAATGTAACCAGTTTGCTTTCACTGGGTCTTTTCCACGGCTTTAGAGGTCAGATTGCTCTCCTAGGTAGAATCACTTCAGAAAGGGCTCTTGGAAGTACAAGAAAGCCATTTGGATGCTGATCTCCGTGGCAAGAGGGAGTCAAGACGGGGGATACCTTGTCTCCCCAAGACAACCCACTTGACAGACCAGAGAGCCTTAGAGTATTGACTCCAGCCCGGTTTCTCTGCCTTCCTCCTGGCCAAAGTTCTGGTTTTCTTGGAAGACTGCCCTCTAAGAGGCCTGAGCTGGTGTGTCAGACAGAGTGCGTGAGATTGAGTGTATAACATGTAGCAGAGTGTGGTGCGTGCTGGCATAAACCCCTGCTCAGGGAGATGTGATTCCCTGCAACCCACTCACCGTCTTTTTCTACAGTTTTGCTTCCCCAAGCAGAGGTAGGTTTTAGATGCTGGGCAGAACCAGGAAAAGGAACAAAGAGGACAAACTGATCTATCTCATGCCAGGAGAGCGGGTCCTACCTGCACATAGGAAGGGAAACTACAGGGCAGTCTAATCGAGCTCATGCCTGGAGAGTACTTTCTTTTATCTGCCTTGTGTCTATTAGCCATGCATCTCAGGGGTTCTGGTACCTATCCCTGAACCTCTGAAGTGGCCACTCTGCATCAATCTCTTACCTAGACCTAAAGATAAAAGCATCCTCAGGCATATGTCATTGGGAACACACTACTGGTACACAGAGTGGGGGTGGGGGAGGGGGGAGAAACAGCCGCAGGTTCTGTAGCATAGTTTCAGACCTCACCCAGCGTTCACACGGCTTAGCCTGTCTCTGAGACTTCGGTGCATGGGAGAGATGAGGGCGTTCGAGGCGGTGAAGTGATTCGGACACTGTTCTTCCCACTGAGTTAATCAGAGTTATCCGCACTGAAAGGAGACTTTCAGATAGAGAGTTAAGCTCTCCACTTTACGTGAGGAGATTTGGGGATGGAGAGGTGGCCTTTGGTTGAGCTTCCTTGTTGCTCTTCCATAGGACTCCAGTTCAGTTCCCAGCACCCACATCAGGTCACTCACAGCTTCCCATAACTCTAGCTCCTATGAGTTTTGTGCACACACTCACACCAACAAAGAGAGAGAGATACATATAAATAAATGGATAAACAAATAACTTTAAAAATAAATAAATAAACCAGAAAACAAGCCTGGGTGAGAAAAACGTTGGTCTACAGCCACAAACTCAGCTCCTGGTCCTGTCAATTGTGTCATAGGGTAGAGAAAGAGGGCACCAACACACCAACAGAAAGGGCAACAGAGGTAAAAGAGGAAAGAGGGAGCTGGGAGATTGGCTCAGTCCTTAAAGAGTACCGGTTGCTCCTGCAGAGAAGCCAGGTTCAATTCCTAGTACCCCTTCATACCCGTGGCTCACAACCATTCATAACTCCACTTCCATGAAATTCAACACCCTCTTCTGACCTCTGCAGGCACCAGGTACATACATATGCTTACATGGTACATACACGTACATGTAGGCAAAACATATAAATCAAATCAATAAAACTAGAACAAAAAAATTTAATAGGAGAGAAGATGCCCAAAGGTGACCTTCTGAAATTCCTAGAGTCATAGAGCAAGGAGCATCTTCGGGTAAGTCAAGTCAGTGACCTTGGACATGCTGTCCCCAGAAGGAAGCCCTAGGGTGTGCAGGTTTGTTCCCTGGCATATTCCCAGCCTACAGAGCACTACCTGCTTAGAGTGAAGGCCCAATGGTTCTTTATAGAGTGAGCATAGAGCCCTTGCAGGTCCACCTGGCCGAGGTCTAAGATCAAAATAGGCCAGTGTGGGGGTGGAGACGAGAAGAAACATTTTAGAACAGCCTCCAGCCCCAGCCGCTGATCTTCCTGCTCCTAACATTTGGAAATCACTGCACAAATAATATTTTTTAGATGCCTTTGAAAGAAGAGATCCTTACCCAAACTCTCTCGGTTCTTTGATAATAAAGCTGGTATCAAATTCCGGTCACCTCTGTCCTTTTCTACATGGCATTCTCAACTAACCTTCCCCAACACTTCACTTGCATGGGAAGAACTAACTCGAGTATTCTACAATAGCAGTTCTGACTGTAAACCATGTGCCAGGCTTCTACCCTTTGCCTTTGAGCTATTTTGTGTGTGTGTGTGTGTGTGTGTGCGTGCGTGCGCACGCGCGCACGCTCACACGCCAGCCACAGTTACAGCTTTCCTAGGTCCTTCTTCACAACTCTTTGAAGCCAGAAGGGTGCAGCTTGTACAATCAGCCAGAGGCTTCTGAGTACAATCATGCTTCAACCTAGGTACCCCATGCAGGGAGTCTGAGAAGGGAGGAAACAAAAGTCCCCAGAGAATAAGAGATTTCTGCTCCAGCCTCAGAGGAGTCAGGAGCGACTGAGAAGAGGCTAATACACAGCTGCTCTCTGTGGCCTGACTCTCTGCAGGGACAGAGGTGGGGAGCCTTTCATGTCCCTGGGTGTACAGAAGGCTTGCGTGTGTTTGTTTAGAACAAAGCCTATACTTACTGCTACAAGTGAAACAGATTTTATAAATAGATTTGAGCATGAATGGTTTTTATGATTAGCTTGTTTTCAATCACCATGCTTGACCGGTGTCTCTGTTCAGCTAAGTAAATATTTCTATGGTGATAGTGTACACAATACAATGGCCATTATTTAATGTTAATACAAGTACCATATGGGAGGTCTTATCGTGCTAGAGCCCCAAAGCATAATAAAAGCAGATAGGACTTGATAGGCAAGGGTGGGCCTTGTCGTGCAGTTAGCTTGATAAGACATCTGCTCTTGCCAATGTTGACAGTGCAAGGATTGATGCAGGGATGAGTCTCCTAGGGACCTTTGTGACCAGATCAGATGGCTGTGAGTTTCATTTTATTCACTTGGTGACCTTGGATAAGTCTCTAGACTGATTGTTTAAACATCAATGCCTTCTTTTCCAATCCGTGGGCCTCTGCACGCCTCTCGGGAGATTAATGAAGATTAATCAACACTTGGCAGCAGCCCCAAGGGCTATATTTAGAACAAAGCAGCAAGGAAGGGTGGTGCTGAAATCAGGCCTTGTAGAGTTAAGGACTCCAGTGTGTAAGGAAGAGATTCCACTATAGGTGGTTTTTTTTTTTTGTTGTTGTTCATTTACACTGGAAATTTGAGAAAATTGGAGGTTTCCTGAGATTTGTAAAAACAAACTTGTAAGAGAACAAAGCCTCTTAGGAAATGCACTAGGCTGCAGACACAGCCAGTCTCTTTCCACTCATGAGGGACAGTCGTGATTACACAGGGCGTGAAGCTGTAATTAGCCTTCTCTGCCCCAGAGCAAATGAGGATGGCAGAGCTTGCCAGGCTATGGCCAGAGGTATTTCACCTTCTCAAAAACCACTTTGCATTTCATTTTAACCTAATAATACTGTAGTTAGTACTCAGTGTGATAAGCTTCCCAGAATCTGTTTATCTACTGTCTGGCATCTTGTTCAGATAAAAAAAAATGCCCTGTTCTAGACTTTAGTCTTTTGTAGTTGCATGTTATAATGAAAAATATCAGCTACAAAGCACTTAATGTGCATGTCATGCATTCTGCATAGGAAATGCTTCCATAATCATGATTCCACTAGCCTCACACACATGGTAGGAGGAGCTGTCAGCATCTTCAAGGATGAGCAGTCTTGAAAATGTTCTTGTCCATGCGAGGAGGTGGTGCAGAACTAGAATCCAATCCTGTGTCTCGAAGCCCAATGCTGATGGAGTCTGTTCTTGTTCATGAAAGATAGAGACATGCCAAGATCAAGGCGTTTTCCTGGCTTGCTCTAAGGAACTCTGGATTAAGTCATAGTGTCTATGTCTATCTGTTGTTTCTTTTCCTTCTGGAAATACTGGCCCTCTGAGAGCCCCCCTCCTCCATCTTGCTCACCAGTCTGGCTCTTAGTGACATGAAAACAGAGCCTTAGCTTGTCTCCTTTACTATCAGGGAGGAAACTAGGCAGAGGTGAGAAAACACAGTAACTGACAAATGCTTACAAAGGAGATTTGGATTCCCAATGGTGTTATCCAACACAGCAGGATTATTTCCATGTGACTTACTAAAGTCACAGTCAACGTTGGGACAGTCTGTTGTTCAGGATATTTGGAATGGCCACTAGGCAACCATTGGTTAATGTGGGCTGAGAAGGAAATTATGTGCATGGAGGTGGGTAGATGACTAAGTTGACCCATTGTTCTAGCTCATGCTGTGGTTTAAATAGACAGGTTTGCATGTTCTATGCAGTGCCACAGGCTAGGCCATATGCTGAAAGCATCTCCCCTCATCCAGAGCCTGGGATAAGGAAAATCACTTTATCTGATGCAAGGAGCCAGCTTTCATTGCCCAGGAACAGGGAATGGGGGTAGGGGCTGAGGAGTGTTGTGTTTGCATGCTTGTGGCCTTTTCTTTAGCAACCAAGCAGGCAGGGGCAAACCAGGGTATTCACAGTACAGGATGAATACTGAGAACTCTGTTGCTGACTTCAACTCAGCTCTTTCTTGACCCAGCTGCCATGCATGTTTCTTATTATCCTGTGGATTTGTTTTGCACTGATGGGTGGGAAAAGGCTGGTAAAGCAATAATCGTGTAAGTGAAAGCAATGAGTCTCTGGTGTCCTCCACCAATTTCCCACAGTCTTTGCTAATGCTGCGGGGCCTTCAGGGCTTAGAATTGCAGCTTTCAGTAAATACTCTTAAAGTTATACTCAGTGAAGTGGCCCCTAACCCTTCACCAAGTCATACAGCCAAACAAGGATCAGAACAAGGAATTAGCTGCAAAGGAGCAAAGGTATGCACTGATCAAGGGGCAGCGGGATCGCCTTCACTTGCAAGAATCTGAAGACTTCAAACTCACAACTCTACTAGAAGCCACTTCTGACAAAGAAGAAAACCAGAACCCAGGTAGCTCAGGAGCATGCCAAGGTCACACAGCTAATCCACAGGGGAGCTTAGCCTGAGACCTAGACAGCAGGAGCTTCACTCAGCTGAGTGGTGCCTCTTTAGGAAGTCAGGAATGGAAAAGGGACCGGTTGGGAGTGTTTGACAGTCTCCAGGGCTGAAGCACGAGCAAGGAGCTCATGGGAGGCAGTATGAGGATGTTTGGAGACAGATAGCAGCAGATGGCAGGCCAGCCAGAGAGGCCAGCTGAAAGCCAGAAGCCACTGTTTGGAAAAGGTTTTGCATTTTGATATTTTTACCAAGATATTTCGGTCTCTTTTTCTTAAAATAATACATTTTTGAGGCTCTTTTTTTTTTCTTTTTGTGAGCTCTAATGTTTACTTAACTCTTTAGGATGTGGATATGTCTTAAGGTGATACTGCTCTGACCTCATTCTCCATAGCATGCAAAAAATAACTGCTGTAGTGCTAACCAACTTAGATCTAATAAATTATTTCCCCTAAGTCTTTCTTGTGTTTCAATAGTGACAGCTCTTAAATAACTAAGCAGGTACACAACATATCAATTTTTTTAAGCTTCATCCCCCTTTCATCTTAAATTAAAAGAAGAAAAAGATTCACGTGTACATTGCTGGCAGAGAACACCGTGAAGCTCCCCGTAGGACAATATTAAAAGAAGCCCCAACAGGAACATCCGAGAAGTTCAAATACAAGAAAGAAGGAAAGATAGGGGAGGGAGGAAAAGGAGAAAAGAGATGAAAAGAAGAAGAGGAAGAGGAGGAGAGGAGAAGGAGAGACTAAAGAGAAAGCTCAGCAGTTGAGAGTTACTTAAGGCTCTTGCAGAGTACCAGGGTTGGGTTCTCAGCACCTGCAACAAACAGCTCCCAATAGTCTGTAATTCCAGTTTGAAGGAATTCTATGGGCTCTTCTGGTCTCTAAAAGTTTGGCACATATTTGGTGAAGAGCATACAAGCATTCATACATAACAATAAAAAAACCAGTTTTTAAAAGAAAGAGAGGAAAACAAAAATCAGACACACACACACAAATGTATACTCATGAAACTCGGAGTCAGTCTAAATGCCCATTAATCCATGACATGAATGATACATGCATATATAATATTGTCATGATTATTATAGAATATTTACAGATGTATTCTGCTATATATCCTGTGAAATACCAAGTTACAAAACAGAATAATACAATGTGATCTCATTCTTGAAAGCTAATGGATGTCTGTGTGTATAATATATATACAGTGACTGGCAAGGAGAACACACACTCCCAAACACTGCTTGGCTGTATGACTAAGAGTCTTATTGTGTCATCACTTGCATGTACCATGTACACTTTTGACAGTAAAATCTAAAACGATCCTCCAAGACTGGTAATTTATAAATTTGCCTCAGTGTATAAATCTGCACAGTGCTGAAGGGAAGCTGGACCTCTCTTACAACTGATTCAGAATGCTCTGTTCTCACTTGACTTTACATAGTGATGGTCCTTCTGATCAGAACTTTAGGAATATGGCCCCTTACTGGACAACCTGACCCTTTATTTGGTTCTCAATTACTGTGAGTAATTTAATCTTATAAGCCAGTACTATTGTTGGCATTCATTCATCCTTCTTTTTATGACTTCTCAAGGTGTTTCTTGTCATTGATCAGCCTCCCTGAGCTCTGTGGTTCAATTCAATGGCTTAAAAGGGAACCTTTCCAGGGTGCCTCACTCCAACAAGTGTATCTTGACTGTGAAAGGTGCAGAATGTGATGTTCTGTCCCCAGAGATGGGAAAGTAGGAGAGCAGGCATCCCAGGTCCTGCCTCTGTCCCACACTGTTGCCAACTTCTTACAAAATACCTGTCTGCATTACTCTTGACAAAGTGTCTCAGGTTAGAAGAAGGAGAGAGAGAGAGAAAACCCAAATAGCCATGGTATTGTATGTAGGTAGAACGAGAACCCAGACCAATCCTAGACGTATGGAGAGAAATGCTCAGAAATCAGGAGTGTGGCTGTGTCTGTGCATAATCAAGATTTCATGACTACCGTTCAATCCACAGAAGCCTATCACTAGTCTACATGGAGCCCCAGCTCTCCTGCCTTAGGAAGGAGTGAGTTCTAGATATTCTGGTTACAACTGCAGGCTTTTTCTCTTCCTCCTACCCTAGCCCATAGCCACATTCAGCATTGCAGATTTCATGTGGCATGAGGCCTCCTGAACCCTCTTAAGCAGGGCCGGCGCCACCTGCTGTGACAATTCTCTAGAAAACCAGGGTAGTGTTTGACACCAGCGCCTGTCTCTTCCATGTGTGATGATGATCGGTATCTTGTTGCCCTGGAGACTGTCAGACCCGGCATCTCTGTTTATCTGCAGAACATTCTCGGTGGTTTCTAAAAACAGGTGTGGCCTGGTTGAACACAGCACAGCCACAACTTTTTTTTTTTTTTTTTTAGAAGTTTCTTTGACTCTGGTGGCTTTTACCAACTTTCCAAATGTCACTCAGTGTCTCCTTCAGGGGCTATTTGTCAAAGATGCTGATAAATGACCTACCTGGTTGTTTTTCTCTGTGTTTAAAGAGATGCAATACTAGATAAAAGCTTTCTGAGCCCTAAACTTTCTGATGGTGAGTTGTGTTGTGTATTGACAATGAGTTCTGGCCCCCTCACTGGTGGTGTGGCTTCTAAGGTAAACTGCACACTACATGAAGAAAGCCAGTTCTCAGTGGGTAAACTCCAGAAGGCTACAGAGCTGAAGGGGCTGACACCATCAGTTGACTCACAGACAAACCTTTACTGCTACAAAGCTCATGGCCCAGAAAAGCAACACAAGTCTCTTAACATTGGGTAAAATTAAGCATAAGAAATAAAATATACCCTATTATGCTCCAAATATCTCACCAAAACTAAGAAGAAAAAAAAAAGTGCCATCTGGAGAAAGTCCAAAAAATCAGTAAACATGAAGGAGATGAAGAGACGGGTTATTTCGCTAAAGATGAGCTATTTTGAGGAAGCCTGCGCTCTGACTGCAAATGCTGAGGAGATGTCAAACAAATGAACAAGTAACTCCAGTCTTTCAGGTTCCAGAGTGAAGATACAGGTCAACGAGATGGACTGGTAGCTTCTGAGCAAAGAATTTGCTACCTTGGAGTCATTTAGCAGGGAGCTGTCGTTGCTTCATCCAGACAATTAAAATCCCAAAGCAGGAGCCCAAACCAGAGGACCGTTTGTCAAGCAAGCCTGCTGTGGAAGGGTTTCTGTACTAGGTAGAGATGGGATGAGACCTCTGAGGTCCTTCCCAAATGTAAGATGCTATCTGGCTAATTAATTGCCCGTCACACTCTTGGATGTTGTCTTCCATTCTCATCTAGGTATCAATGAAATTTGGATTCCTTTCTCCCTAACAGATCACTGAGTGACTTTCCATCTTGAGATCAGCTGTCAGCAGGAACTGTGATGGAGGACAGATAAATGCCTACACCTTCAATCTGATTAATTAGCGCCGCAGAGTCTTGGCTTAGGAGACAGGAGGTCTGCTGAAATTGAGTGTTAGTTAACAGCTTGTGAAATTGATCAGGTTCCCACTTATACTTGTTTTTTGAAAGGAAAAAAAAGCTTTCACTTTTTTCTGAGTATTTTGATTTCAGGATGGTTTGATCATTAATAGACTTTTTTTGGAGGAGGCGGGTGGGTATTGATGTTTAGCCTGAAGTGACAAACAGATCTTGGAAACCTCTTGGATAGTCAGTTCTTGTATAAAAAGATTTATTTTTGTTTTATGTATATGTGTGAGTACATATGTACATACATGTGTGTGTGTGTGTGAACATCACATGCATACTTCTTGCCCACAGAAAATCAAAAGGGAACTAGATCCTCTGGAGATAAAGATGATTGTGAGTTACCTATGGGTGCTGGGAATAGAACCCAGTTCCTCTGTAAAAGAAGAGTTCCTAATCATTGAGCCATCTCTCCAGTCCCTTGAATGGCTACCTTACCTTAGTTCTGTCTTGCCGGTAAGAGTTAAAGTATACCATTCTGATTTGAGAACTCAATCGTAGGTACCTTGCCTAATGAGAACAAGCCCCTGGGTTTGATTCCTAGAAAAATAAAACCAAACACACACACACACACACACACACACACACACACACACACAATCTGGGGGAAGTACTCAGTCTGTAAAGTATTTGCCTTGCAAGCTGTGAGCCAGATTTCAATGCCCAGAACCTCTGTTTAAAAAAGAATAGCCAGGTGTGCTATTCGATGCTTATAATACCAGTGGCGGAGAGATGAAGCCAGGCAGATCCTGAATTCACAGCTAGTCTAGTGAGCTCACTTTGGGAGATTCGACTTAATGTTGAAAACAAACAAACAAAAACAGGTGGACGGTACCTAAAGGATAGCACTCGAGGTTGTCCCCTCTACAGTGGGCTGCCTTAAGCCCTGCTCCATGTTTAGAAGCCCCTCTTCTCTTGTGTTGTTGAATGAGCTCTGTGTGTCAAGCTCAGCAAGACCCACTGGGGAATAGATGTGTCAGTATCCTAGATGCTTTAAAGCATTCTCCATAGTTTTCGCTAGAGTTTTTCAGTTCTTCCCAGCTTTGTGCTGTAGTCATTGTAAGTGAGAAAAGGTTCGTTCTCCACTCACCATGTTAGACCCGGCTTTCCTCAGTTCCAGAATTCCTTGCTCTCTTGGCAGCTCTGTAGAAAAACTGATGATGGAAGAGACCGCCTTCTCTCAACTCTAGGCTGGCATAAGATGACCAAGTGCACACACAGCAAAGATAACAACTAAGGCATGAATAAGGAACATTCAATCAAGGGTCATGTTTCAATTATTTATGCTGATTACAAGGATTTGACATTCACCGTTCTTTTTTCTCTGAAGGGAAAAAAGTTCATAGAGTCTCTCCAATACCAAGCAACAAAAAGTAACTCCCCAAGTACAAGGCACAAAATAGTTCACAGAATGAGGCACAGTGGAGCTTCTAACACATCTGTGACCACGGTATACTTGATACTTTGCTGTCTCCACAGCGTTGAGTCTCTGAGTTCTGTTTTTCTTAAGCAGAATCAAAGACGGTAGAGGCGGCCACAGAACAGCACTCTGTTTTCAGAGGTGCCATGAAAATGTTACACTTCTAAACTGTGGCAACAAGACACACCCTGAAGAAAGAGCACTTCGAATCTTCACAAGAAAACAGAAACCAAAATAGCTTGCGATACCTTCTACATACCGTGAAAAAAAATCGTCCCGACCTTTAAGGGCCATGTTGAGATGCACAGGACTGAGCTATGTACCACAACATGGAGCTCCACCAGTGGTCCTCACACCAGCACCTGCTCTTGGCATTTCCCACTCCAATGCTTCTGGACATCAAATTCTTCATCAAGAAGCTTCATCTGCTTGTTTATCTTAGGACCCAGCTCTTTATCAATTTCAGGTCATCTGAGTCCATTATTGCTAACCTTGGTGTTCAGATCAGGCATCAGCTTTCTGAGCAGGATAGGAACTGCTGGAGTCTTTGTGGAAAGAAGTGTTTCCATGGCAGAGGGGTCTGACACAGTGGCAAATTTGTAGAGAAGAGTATTAGCTGCCTGCAGAACTCGGGTGAAGATGCATCATGTGGGAAGCTGCCCACGTTACCCATGTGTGGATGCAGTACAGTAGGAAAATAACAGCATTTAAAATTTTTGCAACTTCCTTAGAGGGTGGTTCACTCATAGGATGAGGGCAAAGCTTTTGTGCTGACACTTTTAGACCAGTTTCCAGATGTAGAGTGGAAAATGAAGGTTGTATAATCAGGCTATTGCAAACAGAACTTAAGCAAGGTATCTTGGCCACAATGATTCTCAATCCTATTTCCCTACTCAGTCTCTCTCCCCTTCCCTTCCCTTCCTTTCCTTTCCCTTCCCTTCCCTTCCCTCCCCTCCCCTCCTCTTCTCTTCCCTTCCCTTCTCTTCCCTTCCCTTTCTTTCCCTTCTCTTCCCTTCCTTTTCCCTTCCCTTCCCTTCCTTTCCCTTCTTTTCCCTTCCTTTTCCCTTCCCTTCCTTTCCCTTCTCTTCCCTTCCCTTCCTTTTCCCTTCCCTTCCCTTCCTTTCCCTTCTCTTCCTTTCCCTTCTCTTCCCTTCCCTTCCTTTCCCTTCTCTTCCCTTCCTTTTCCCTTCCCTTCCTTTCCCTTCTCTTCCCTTCCTTTTCCCTTCCCTTCCTTTTCCTTCTCTTCCCTTCATTCCCTTCTTCTACTTTACTCCCCTATCCTATTCCTCTTTTTTTCTCCTCCCGACCCCTCTATACCCTTTTCTCCCTTTTCTCATTTATACGAGTCAAATAGTAAAAACACATAGTCTTGGGGGCACAGTCATTCTGAAAGGCAAGGCATGGCATATGACATTTGTATAGCTAACATCTTGATTTGATTTAATGCCAATGTTTTCTTCAACTTCCCTGTAGCAATCCAAGATACTTCTAGGAGTCTGTAAGAAACTCCTGTAATTCTTTTAAGTGGCACAATGTCAATCACACCATACATTGTACAGGTTGTCACTTTGTCCCAGCTGGGCAATCAACTCATTGATAACAAAAGTATCTGTACTAAATTCCTACTATGCCAAGTACTCTGTGGTATGCAGAGAATATAATGACGAAGACAGATGTTCCAGTATGGTCAAGTGACAGCATCAAATAAAACAAGTGTCAAGAAATTAATCATAGCCATGTTGTATATTTAGTATACATTGATAAACAGATTATCAGAATGCAGGATAATGTCATGCAAAAGACGGGAGGTTAGAATTTGACCTTCGTACTAAAGCTCAGTGCTACTAGTTATTGAGGAATAATAGATAAGGATTGAGAGAGCCCCCCCCCCCATTCAGACAATTTTCAGGTCTACAAGAGCTAGTTCCAGGACAGGCTCCAAAGCTACAGGGAAACCCTGTCTCGAAAAACAAAAAAACAAACCAACACACAAAAAAACGGATACAGAACATAAAATGAAAGAGCTAAGTTGATAATGAGCACATAACACCGCAGGAATAAAGGTGCAGAAGGGAGAATTGTGTGACAAGGCAAAGGAGCAATCAGCTGATCTGTAAATGGGTTGTCACGCAGGGAGGCTTGGAGAGACAGGTAAGAGACACAAGGGATTTGGACTTTCCACAAACAGGTTTCAGCATCAGGGAAAGACTGCTGATAGTAGTCAAAGATATTTTGCAAATTGCGTCAACACGGATGTTGGCAAATTTTGATCAAATATCCTCTCCAGATGCTAGGATGTGGTTTCAGACTCTAAGCTCCTGACAAAATGTTTCATTCAGCACTCCAAACTGGAGACCCTGAACTCGTTCCTGGCACAGTCACCAAGTGCATGATCATTAATGGCATGGGTTGAGTGAGAAATTATAGAGACTAGGGCATTGGCAAGGAAAGATATTTTAGACCTGGACTAATTTAGACCTGGGTGTTGCCTCTGACAGTCCATACCAAATAACCCAAAGTAAGCAAATGTCACTTGCTCTGTCTCCTTTGGGTGCTAGAGGATGCAAGGCCCAGCAGTGCAGTGTGAATTGTAAATTAGAGCCACAGCCCCCTGTAGCCCTGGGCAGGGATGGAACTGGAGCTGCTTCTCACAGAAGCCTAAAGCAACATTTCTTGGCTTGGCTTATCAACCCTATAAAATAAGAATAAATGAAGAACCCGGGTCCAGTGGGGAGTCTTCTAAGGTTACTTTTGTGCTCCCACCACCCCATCCCTGTCTTTTTCAGGTGCTCTGCTTACTCTGTTACTCTTGTGGAATAAACTCTCTGCACCCCACCCCACCCCCCATCATTGGACAAACCTATAGGTGGAACCGACAATGTGAAGTGCCTTAGTTTCAATGAAGTCTCAGAGCAGTCAATCACCTGCCTCTCTCAATAAGCAGTTTCTCTTTTCTTCACTTTGCCTCAGTAAACCTTTCTGCAGCTTTTGCCTCCCAGGGACCCTGGGAAAAAATGCACTTAGTTCTTTTTCCTTTAGAAGGGTAGCATTTTTATTTGGACCTTATCACTATCAATTGAGGCTCCCCAGGTGTGGTGTGTGTGTGTGTGTGTGTGTGTGTGTGTGTGTGTGCAAGCACATGTGCACAAACATGCTTGAAGTAGGCTATAGGATGCTTGCAAAGACCTTCCTTTGACCTACTAGGGATGGCTCTGGAGATGGGAGGGGGCGAGGTAAAGGAATCAGAGCACAGTCTCTTCATTTGGATACTCGCCCCTGGGATTCTTCTTCTCTTCTGCACCTCTCCTCTCCCTCCATTGGAGAACCCAGCATGGTCCTCCACTACCCAGACTATTCCCACCAAGGCCTGAAGAAAGAAAGCACAAATGCAACAAAGGTGAACAGAGGGACTCCTGCCTCTCAGCAATGTAACAATGGTGGTGTGAATTTGGCCTTTCACTTGCTGGAGCTGTCTTCTCCCCTTCCTCCTACCACTGACCAGGAAGAGACAATGGGTGCCACTCTGAAGGGAAGGCTGGGATGGGACAAAACTGTCCCACACTCCTGAGGGAACTCTCAGGCTCAGGGCCCCTCCTCTAGAAGGTCTGAACCTTGAGTTGATCATCCACCACAGCCAGGGGCAGGGAGTTAACTATGAGAAGTTCCTCCAATGAGGGCAAGTGAAGCAAGGAGGAGAGCTCATGCTGGGGATACAGAAGATGAGATCCATGGACACTGCTGTGGGAAAAAAAAGTGTTCTGGCTAGCATGTGCTTAATCTCCTTGTCTACAGAGTGACTGATGAATGGCTAACCCAGTGACTGTCAAACAGCTGTTGATGTAAAGAAAATGGTAGGAGGAGAAAGCAGCTCACTCCTTGCCTCAGAACAAGCCCTTGACTGCAGCCTATGACAGCTGCAGGGGTTTTGCTTGGACACACTAAGCTTCAGTTTTCTGTCCAGACCAGAGAGATATGAAGTCCCTCCCTGTGCTTAGATCTCATTGGTCGGTCTCCAGTGTCTCCTGTGAATGTGGCAGTTAATGGGGCAGTGTAGTGATCTATCTCCTCTCAGGAGTTCTTCCTACAGCTTTTAAGCATGTTTAACTAAAATACACTGATTTCTAGGGGTCAGTTAACCCCTCCCCCAGAAGGGCTCCCACACTTGTACTTTCAATGTGTGTCCCTCTGTCCCAGCTTTTCTTTTTTTTTTTTTTATGTAATTCAACCTAGTTGGCTGGATCTGGTGTTTGCTGTCATCCCATCACCACATATCCCTAAGGGATTCCCTAACAATTCTTCCTTTTGGTATCCTGAAATGGGCATTCAATGGGCTAGCTTGGGTTCTCTCTTTCTCTCAAAAATAAATAAATAAATAAATAAATACAGCTGCCTGGTTCATTGTGTTGAAAGACAGTCGGCCTGCAGGTGCACATTAATTGAGTAAACATTCAAATAAGGAAGCTTAGTAAGAAGGGGACACAAGAGGAGCTCAAGGCCCCTGGTGGGGAATGCTTGTCTTAAGTCACTCCAGAGAGTCTGGATGGCCATGCTCAGACGTGCTCAGATACCTGCTCTCAGTAGGAACTATCGCCCTGTAGGTTTTAGGACAAAATGTCAGCAAGACGATCAGCGAGCAAGATAATGTGCTGAGGTGTTCCTCAGTTAAGGGCCAACCTGGGAAATGAAAAGGCCAGGAAGCCGCACCATGACTTACACAAAGCATGCGCATCACATCACCTCTTCTCAGCAAAAGAGACCTTCAGCGTGAGCCTCACAAGAGAATCTCGCCACGCTCACCAGCTCCGAGGAGAATAACCACAATCCAAGAGAAAGGGACCAGAAACACCTGCACCTTTGCGTCCCATTGCCAAGGCTCTAGCCACAATTCTGGCTTACAGCACTCTGATTTAAGGCAAGTCTCCAGAAAGTTCTATGTCTTAGCTGAACTCTTTACACAAGGGTAATATTAGTGTTGCTTGTGTCATAGGACTGTGGTGAGGGTTATAGATGTCGTATTCAGAATAGAGTTGCACCATGGTTACAATTTAATAAATTTTGGTCACCACTGTTACATTAAGCAGGCCCACAAGGTTTCTTATTTAAGAGGACTCTGTATAATCAAGTTTCTACAGCTCAAGGACATCATTTCCTGCTTTATTTTCTCACAATTTAAAGCATCAAAGGAAGTCTTAATAGGAAAATCTCTTAGCTCTCTGTCCTTTATTCTATTGCCTCTGAAGAAGGACTAGAGAAGTCCTTGCTGGGTTGAGTTTCTTAGACTAGCTTAGGTTAAACGTGACCGACGGAGTCACATCTTAAAAACTATGTAATTGAACAACTTCCAAAGCCCTGGAACCAGCTGATGGCCAGTTTTGAGGCTGGATCGGATTAGAAGCATTTGTCAGTGAGAGCATAGACTGCTGACTGCCCCGGCCCTCAATTCACTTTCAATGAGTAGGAAGTTATCCTAAACAGAGTGGGAGACCACAGAATGGCGGAGGGGGGGAGGGAGGGGGGTTCAAAGTTAAGTATCAGTTTTAAATTGTCAGGCACAAGGCGAACCCAGGCGGCTAACACGCCCCTCAACTTTATCTAGCGTACTTTCTGCTTAGAGCTCTTGCTCCTTCTTTGTCTCATTAGTATTTGTATCTCCACACCGCCCTGCTGTACAAGTTGCCCAAGGGCCTCTTTTCCAAGGGCGTGACATTGAGCTGAACATCCAGTCACTCCGCTTGAGAATCACAGCCCAGATGGTCTCACATCCTCTCGCTACACAGAGTCTGTAGACTGAGATCATTGTATATACACTCTAGCTTTGAACTGAGACTTTCAAACCAAGACTATGAGATTTCACCAATATGACTATACAATTTAACCAAGCCTTGCCTTCTCAGTAGGAAGATGCTGGTTAACTATCCTTAAACCTGCATCTCTGCCTTAACATCCTTTATTCCTCTCTACCTCTCAATATTTTGATTTGGCACTTATCGCTGTTTAATGTAGACATGATTAAATGTGTTTGCCCAGGTCTGTCTCCCATGATAGAATAGGGACTCCATGGAGGAAGACATATTGATTATTCTGTTTACAACTCAAAACAAATTCTTACCAAACTACCTTCTGCCAAGTCTTAAAGGTTTAAATAAAACAGTTTCAATGGATTCCCACTGACCTTAGGATTAAAAGCAGAACCACTAGCAGGGCCTACAAACGCCTGTGGCTCCCACCCTAAATCTCAACGTGACTTTGTGGAGTTGTCTCCACTCATATCAGACAGATACACTTAGACTCACTACCTGGACCATCTGCAGATGAAGCCTTTGCACAAACAGAAATGTTCTCTGCCTTCTGGAACATTCTTCCACTGCCTTCTGGAATATTCTTCCACTGCCTTCCTCAATGTTGACTCAGGAAAGCACAGATAACCCCTCAGTACAGCTCAGTCTTATTTGAGCCTTTTATTTTATATATTTATAGGATGGTGCTTTTTCTCTAATTAGACTCACGAGTCATTTAATAACAAGGATAGATTCAAAACATGTAAGCAGGGAAATCCTAGCAAATCAAACTGGCTATAGAACTGGAGAAATAATTTTATAGGGCCTCAGATGTGCAGTCCATCACTGACCAAAATATTATTATGCATCACATCACTGTGTATATTTATTCTATAAACACTTAACCAGTGTCTACACATGAGATACAAACCCCAGGAATCAAAGAGACTGCAAGGGTTTCACTCACCTTGGCTCACACCATCCTTAGCCCCTTGTTGGCCTTATATCACACATGAACAGATGACGTCATGCATTTATTAATTTTCTTTAAAGTCAGCACTACCCAGGACCGTAACTTTCATAGAATTTACCGGTATGAAGAGGATCTTCAACCAAACCTGAGTTACAAGCGAAGATGATCAGCTGGTCATCTAGTTCTAAACCTGCCGTTCTCCCCTTAACATCTCCTACTTCTCTTTCCTTCCTAATAGTCTTACAAACACGCCATTCAATGTGTTCTTCTACATCCTCTGTCTCTCGTGGTGGCTCCACGGGGGAACGCATACGGGCTTTTGTTCTCAACCACACTCCAATTCTTAGAACAGCTCCAAGAACACCAGGAATATTTGTGATCAAATACAGTAACTGAGCTCAGCCCTAGTAGGCCCCTCAATTGGGAGGCCAATATCGTCTGAGCACAATGATATGAAAGTTAAGAGTGTTTTGTGTATGTTACTGGCTTTCTAAATCAGCAACTGGACACATGCAGGTCTAGCTTCCCTGTGGCTTCTTTCTCCATCTTATGGTCTGAGTGAGAAAGCATTTTCTGATTGGTTACTTTTTTAAAAAGTGGATCAAATCAAAGAATTCCACCTGAGCAAATTTATCCATGGCCGAGCATAAGTGAACATCTATAGTTTTAGTCAGTGTGATTTCAAGAAGACTATTCTGAACCTTATCTTTGAGGAATTGATAGTCAGGAGAAGGGAATGGCACATGACATGAAGCAGCTGATTTCAACATCATATGGTAAATTCTAGTCCTCTGATAAAGAGAAGTATTGGGTGCAACCGATGAACAAAGGAAAGGAAGCAGATCTAGCTGTGTGTATGTCTGTATGTGTGTGTCTGTGTGTATGTCTCTGTGTATGTCTGTGTGTGTGTCTGTGTATGTGTCTGTGTGTATGTCTCTGTGTATGTCTGTGTGTGTGTCTCTGTATGTGTCTGTGTATGTGTCTCTGTGTGTATGTGTGTCTGTGCATGTGCAGGGTGAGGCAATGGAAAAGATAATCAGGGAACTGCTGCTGTATCTCTAAGGACGATGTTACTGGTTGCCTAAGAGTTAGATCTTCGTTTCTCATCACCATCCACAGTAGAAACACAGTTTGAAAGTGATCACTTCTCCCCTTATCTGGACTTTCACTATAACCGTCTCCAGTCTGATTGTGCCAATAAGGTTTGATGACATCATGGAGATAAAAATCCATGATGAAGATTTTTCTGTATTTCTTTCCTTTCTAAGAAACCCTCTGTCACCCAAAAGTAAAAACATCAAAATAAAAAAAACTGAAGTCTCCCTGTCCCTGCAACCTCCTTGACTAAAATGACAGGACTTATTCCTCCGCTCATCCCAGTCGGCAATGACCTTGTTCACACACTGCTGTGAGCTACAGCAAGAGCTAGGTGCTATCATGAAGACCTTCTGGTCTTCAGGTTCTCTGCAGCATCCTCTGAGGACCCACCCTTGGAGGAGATGCAAGACCTTTTAGCAATGGTAAAAGCAGAGGCCAGTCTTCTTAACCCCATGACAGACGTCCACATTTTGTCATTGGTATATTTGGCATTGAAAGCTTGTAGTAATTTCTCTCATCAGAAAGCAGCTTCTGGGCCTTACTACAGATTGGAAACAAAAGTTAAAGTTCAAACTCTGGTTTAAGGTGTAGATACATGACTAGTGTTCAAAAAGTAATAGCCATGCTCATCCTGATGGTTTTGTCATCATCGAGCAGATTATCTGAAAGCAACAGGTCTCCCCTTTACTTGGGCTAAGTTTCCAGCTTATATTCTTGGCTTGTATCCAGCATGTGATAGAGTAAGCACTAAGAAATAAGGGCCAGATTCATGACTCACTGGCTAAAGACAACTGTCCCTAAGCCTGACAATCCGTGTGGTGGAAAGACAGGGCTCCCAAAAGTTGTCCTCCATCCTCCACACATGAACACATTAATATGTGTGTGTGTGTGTGCGCACACACAGACACTTGCAATAAAATACAATAAAATATTTGAATAGCTAACCATTAAACATTTAAATAAAATTACATGTTATTGAAATATCACTTCGTGTTTACAAACATTAAGTAACTCATATCTTTGAGTCACCTCCTTGATTGTATAATAAATTCAGAAAATTTATTTCTAACTTGGAATCTTATGAAAATGACAAGAATGTATGTTTTCAATCTGATGAGTAAGTTATAACCCCATCATATTTCCGCAATTGCCTTGATCGCTCAGGAACCTGGGCAGTGCTAATGTTCAAACACCCAAACTACATCAGTCTAGGTCTGTGCCTACCCAGAGGTGTGTTCCACAGATCTCTATTGTGAGAGACTTTCCTAAGAATTTTCCTAAAGGCTGAACAAGTTAGGAAAGAGATTTACAACACCACTAACCTATTAACAATTCCAAGAGACCCAACAAGCAATGCTTTAATTCATTTCACTCAACTTCTCCTAAACTTATGCATCCACAGATCTTTCTCTGCCTGCTACCCCAGAGCACATGGAGTCGAAATATTAGTGGCCTTCAGCCATGGTTGATTTATTTCTATGTCTACATGTGATGTACAAATTACAACCTGTGTGTGTGTGGGTCTGCATGTGTACGTACGTATGTACGTATGTATGTATGTATGTATGTATGTATGTATGTAATTGGTGAGTGGGAGTAGGATGGGAGAGGACAGGGGCTAGTTCTTCTCTACAGTTCTTTCCTTGTCCCAGTGGCTAGCTTTACATATACACAGCTTTGTACTGTGTATAGATTTGCTAGAAATCAGGTCACTGGTTCAGTTAGCCTGCCCCACTGCTAGTCCCCAGCTGTTCCTGGCAGGACTGTACATGAGCAAGAGCCTTCTAGGGAAAACCCTAAGACTTTCAGGAAGTGGTCTATGATGGTGTGCTATATAGTAACTGATGAGTTTCTCTCTTAGTCACGGCCACCACAAGGGGGTCCCCAGGAACTGACATGTCTCTGAGAAGATAGATGCTAGGCTAAAGTCAGGACTGCCTCTCCTATAGCTAAAGACCCTGTGGATTAGGAGAATCAAAACTAGATGCGAGCCCAGGTCCTCCCCTCTCTCTCTCTGAGTTCCTCTCACCTCAGTGCTGCAACTCTTGCCAGGAGCACCTGAGGTCTTTGCTTTTGATTTCGCCTCCTTTGCCTTGAAAGGTGGGCCCTCACGCTGTATCCACTATCATGGATGTAGCCCACCAGCCCAGCCCACCCCTGCCCCAGACACATTTCTCAGCTGCTCCCAAAGCTTTCCTGAGCAATAACTGAGAGGGGTTTTGGAAAATACCATACACCTAGAGCAGCAATAGCCAACCCCTCTCCTGTGTCTGAAGACTTTTAACTCCCTCCTTCCACCATCTTAAGATGTGCAATCCTCAGACACCTGTGATGTCTTATAGGAACTTAATACAGCTGTAAATCATTTCTAGAGTTCCTGATTTAGTCAAAGTCCCAAACCAAATAATTATAAAATTAAAATAAACAGATATGCTTGCCCATATACCTAACATTTCTTCTATAGATGGTGGATATGGAATCTAATGGTGGCCATGTGCATCTTCATGGTCCTGTAAAGTCTAAGAAATATGTGGTTCTTAACAAAAATATGTTGAGTAAACAAAGAAATTAAACTCGCAGCAGTGTCTTTAGAAACTACAGTAGATTGCTGTTTTATGTGGGCAAGAAAAAAATCTAGGACATTAAATAATTGGCTCACCCACGGACTCAAAGAAGTGCTTTCTTGGGAGAAATACACGTCTTGCCCAACAAGACAAAGTGGGAATCTTCCAATCTGTACGTAATGTCAGTATGAGGTAAGGTATCGCCTGCATGAAAAAGCCCTGGGTTCTGGGACTTCAAAAGGGTCATGCTAAGTGACATAAGCCATATCCCATAGAGCAAATACTGCGTGATTCTACTCAAATGAGGCATGAAGGTTAATTAAACATGTACAGGAAGAAAGCAGAATGGCAATTGCCTGGAGCCGTGTGAAAAGGAAGGAGTTGGGAGCTGGTATTTCACAAGCACAGGGCTTTACTTTGGGGCTATAAATAGTTCTGCAGATGGAGATGGTGGTGGCTACACCACAGCCCCAAACACTCAATGCCACTGAATAAAGCACTGTAAAATGAAAAAGCAGTTAATATAATTTTGTGTATACTTTTAAAAATTTGGGAAACAGGACTGCTATACAATCCTGAGCACCAAACTTGGGATCTCAACACCTGGGCGATGAGCAGACAAGCCACAAAAGCCTGAGCATCTAGCTCCAAGGGATCTGACACCTCTGGACATGACATGAGTGGACACATGTACCCACATCCACACATGCACTCACACACACACACACACACACATACACACGTACAAATAAATGACTTAAACTCTTTAAAAATTCAAGGTAAAGGTTAAGCCTGTATACCAAATTCTTAACATAATCTTTGCAATATTTTCCGCAAATATAAAACTATTTTCCCCAAATAGCTAAAAAGGTTTACAACATACACATACACACACACACACACACACACAGAGACACACACACAGAGAGAGAGAGAGAGAGAGAGAGAGAGAGAGAGAGAGAGAGAGAGAAACATACCCTACAGGGAGAGACACAGAGATAGCGAGATACACAGAGGAACAAGAAAAAACACATTCTTGGTTTTCACACTAAACTTTTGGAACATGGGGCATTAGCATTTTAACACATCTGAAATTTAAGAACCGTTAGGTTTGAAATATTCCTAATGATTGTTTTTTTAAAAAAAAAAATAAATGACTGTCTTCCTATTTTGACCAACGAAGGAACAAAACCTAAGTAAGAATCCTGGGGCTACTTTCTTGTGCAGATGTTGCCTGGTCTCTATGCTTTTAACCAGATTTCTGAGCTCAGAATAAGCCACTAGCATTGTATCTAACTCTAGAGTGTGTGCTTTTGCAGGTAGCCATCTTTTCCTTTTCCTGAATCTCGTTTCCATCCCTACCCCCTACCACATCTCTGCCTTATAAAAAGGCATTAACCCTGGGAAGTTGAGCATACTGATTGGGTCATGACCAGGCTTGTTTCTTTCTTTTTGTTACTTCCAGTGACCCCTTCAGCAAGGGTCAGAGCCAGATTTGAAACTGAATACAAGAACAAGAAGAAGGGAAGGGTGACAAGAGCGGCAGGCTATAAAACCTTCCTGTCCCAATGCTACACTCAATAAAAAGAAAGGAAAGGTGGGGGACAGGAGAAGGAGAGAGAGAGGGAACTGGAGATGGTATGAAAATTTAAAAATTAAATAAAAAATTTTAAAAAGGGAAGGAAAGAGGTGCAACTGAAGACATGGCTATGACAGCCTAGGGGCTTGGAGGTCAGCAAGCCTTGAAACCTCGGGGAGAGCAGAAGTTCTTTGATTTCCAGTGCTTCCATTTTTCAGTTTCAAAACGTCAGACATAGAAGAGAATCTCTCTGGGCTTTCCTGTCTTTGGCAGTCTGCAATTGCACAGAGTAAAACCACCCTGCACTAAAATGATCACTATTGTCAGGAGTGTGGCTTGGCATGGCTTACACTTTTGTAAACACATAGTTTTTCAATAAAGGTTTAGGCACAAGACTGACTCGGGCAATGCTTCTACAAGCAAGAAAAGTCAACATCTCTTCCAGCCCCACCAGGACAAATGGGTGTCAAAGAGGAAAGGCACTGGAGCATCTGAGAGTCTGTCAAAGGCCACTGTTCTGAGATGTGTGTACGAATACTCTCTCTCTCTCTCTCTCTCTCTCTCTCTCTCTCTCTCTCTCTCTCTCTCTCTCTCTCTCTCTCTCACTCCTAATGTGTATAGCAGATTAAGGAAAGGAAGCCATGAAGGTTAGGTATTCTGCGGAGACATGGGAGGGCAAGATCATGGACCAGGCTCACTTCAACCTTTTCTCCTGACCAGTCTCTTTTCTCACATGTGGATCAAGCAAAAATTCCACTAGAGAACATGACATTAAATCAGTTGGTCCAATCTTTATTTTAGAAGACCCCAGAGTTTGGAACTAACATAAATGGGGCTCAAACCTGGGAAATAAGAAATGAATAAGATTTGGATATTCTTCCAACAGTGGTAACAGATCTAGCACTGGCTCAGCATCTTTAACCAGACAAGAGAAAGGGCCAACTAAGAGCTGACCCAGGGAGAGCAAGAAGTGCAAACATTTCAGGATGAGGGGCTCCCTTTCGCCAGAATGCTCTTGTGAATGAACCCCTTGAGCCAGTATCTTTCTTCAGTTCCACATTCCAGTTGCTGGGTCTGGGGAATGGAAATCTTGAACGCAAAGCCAGGAGGGAACTTGGATTTTGTCTTTCCTGCTGCTTCCTTGCTCCTCTTTTTGATTGAGACAACCACTCTGCTAGCTTCGTGGACACTGGATGTCATGCCTCTAACCATGATGACTGCTAAGTTTCTCTGTAATGTTAGAAATGGCCAGGGAGGGTTGAAACAGCCATATATAGGGCACCCTTGGGTGCACCATATTTTCCTCATTCTAGGAAGCAAAAGTAAAAAAAAAAATTTAAAGCTCATATTGAGGCAACTACCTGTGGTTAAAAATAGAGAAGCCAAGTCTGGTGAGATGTGTGTGGGTAGCAGTGGCTGAGGGATGTGCGACCTCAGCACAGTGAACAGGCTCCAAGGGAAGAGAGTTCAACTCACAATCTAGGAACAGGGGCAGCCAGAAACCCTGAGGTAGGCTGTGAGCCCTAGAGATGCTGGACATCCAACAGTGGCTCAGCATCTTTAACCAGATAAGAGAAAGGGCCAACTAAGAGCTGACCCAGGGAGAGCAAGAAGTGCAAACATTTCAGGATGAGGGGCTTCCTTTTGCCAGGATGCTCTCGTGAATGAATAAAAAACCTTTGCTTTTTATTTCACTCTTCAGACAGGGCAAGGTAGTGGGGATAAATAAGTCAAACCTGGACAAGCTCCTGCATCAGCTCCACTCCAATGTCTGTCCAGTGACTTGTCTGCCAGTAAACTCAAAGCCTTGAGTTCTCCATCTGAAATACCAAGTTAGAACAACTTAACAGTGATGGGACCTTGATGATGCAACTATTCAATGAAACTGTTTCTACATACTTTCCTCTGCTTGCCCTTGACAATTTCGGTTTCTCAGCATCTTTCTGTAAACAATTAAATTGAACAGCTGCCAGGCATGAATAGCTGTCATTTAGAGAGTTCTGCAAAAAAATAATAATTCCTCTGTTATGGCACCTTTCTTTCTCATAGTCGCATTGTTGACATTGCTGAGTGTCCCTGATTCAGGTAATTTTCTCTTTCTCAACTCTATTTCTTCCTTTGTTTAAAAACTTCTCAATTTGCGGGGCAGTGGTGATGCATGCCTTTAATCCAAGCACTCAGAAAAGAGAGCCAGGTGGATCTCAGTGAATTTGAGACCATCCTGTTGAGAAATCAAGTTCCAGGATATAGCCACAGATTTTTCACAGATAGACTCTGTTTCAAAACAAACAAACAAACAAAAACAAAACACAACTTCTCATTTCAACTGATCACAAGATTCCAGAAAATCTCTGGCCACCACCATCACACCCTGCCCCCCGCATGCACACACACACACACACACACACACACACACACACGTTAAACTTGGATTTGTGAGTTGCATTTACTGAATATTACTCTGGTGATAAAGATTAGACTCATAATCCCTGTAATCCCTGCCCACAAATCAATTACTAAATCTCCCCAGATCAAGGGTTGCTTTTCTTTCTTTGAGTATAAGGAATCATTAGATGGCAAATAAAGAGTGGAAAGCCTATTATGCATACTGTCACACTAACTGGGCCGTTAGTTTGGAAGGTGACATTGTATGACACCCCACACTCCCACACTTTCCAGTGAGCGTAGATGTAATTGGGCAATTCTCGGAGCCGAAAAATGGCTGGAGGACAGGCTTCTAAGGTACATGTCAGTGTAGTTAGGGCTGTGAATGTCAGGATAAAAACTGAGTACAGTGGTATGATGCTAGCGAGTTTTCTAGGTCTGCGCCTCCATCTGGAATGGACTTCCAGAATGCTCTGGATACTCAGCAGGACACCTCCCATCAGGCCAGCCCTCCTTGAAAGCAGGGTCTTGGAGAAGACGGCAACACCAGGGAGCCCCTGTAGCAGAAGTAGGACAAGATAGCCCTCTATCCAACACCAGGGCAGGGTATGTCAGGCCTCTTGTAGCACTACTGTTTGATCTTATCGTGAAGCTGAGGGGGTGAAGTGTATACGTCAAGGCGTTCGTGCCTGTTCGTCATCATTGTGGTTGCCCCCAAGCAGACCCAGCAAAGTAACACTTGTAGCCATTTCTGCAGAGAATTGCAAAAACAGCAGAGGCTTGGAGCCAGTCAGTGGTTCCACTGCAGTTCAAGAAAACGCCCACAGAGTGGTAGAGGCAGCTGCAGAAACACCACAAAACAGAGCGACACACTAAGATACAGGCGCACCACCCCCACAGCAGCTGAAACCAAAGGCGCTGGAGCAAGGACTCCCATGTCAGGAAAGAGGCAGCGGATTCTGTCAGATGGTACTACTGATGTGTCAACACGAGTTCCTTTATTTAAGAGGGTTGCCTTCTGCAGAGAATCATCACAGTTATTGGCCACCTTGCAGAGAGTCAGAGGGATCCTGCAGAGGGAACAACACCTCACTGCCTTCTTTGAGCAAGACACTTTTGAGATGAAAAGGAAAAAATAAATAAATAAATCCCAGTACTCAGAGCTCAAAACTGAGTTTCTACTTCAGAGAATTAACAATGATTTCCCTCTAAGGAAAAAAAGGAAGTCCAAATTAGGGCCCTGATGGAGTCCATGGACACTTTAAAATCTGCGGCGATACAGTCAATGGAAATGGAAAATTGTTGGTATTCATGATGATTTCTGTGCATACAAGTAAAATGCTTCCCTTTTCCCTCCAAGTAGTATGACGAGTCTTGGGTTGATCCGGTAAACATTAAGAATACCTATGTAGATGTTTCAGCTCTCACTGCGCAGCCAGCTATTTGGCAGAAGCCCTCAGGAGCAAATGAGATGCTCCCTGACTTTATTGTTCGGCATAGGGAATCCACATTTTAAAAAATGGACATTGAAATACATAGGTGCAAACTACAACTGGAGAATAATGTCTTCAGCCATGCTCTCGGTCAGTAGAGCCTGTCTCTCTTACCTACACAATTGAATCTATTCAGGAACTATCTTACATGTAACCTTGTAGAGCTATGTACAAGCAGTTGAAATACGATGCTTCTAGAAGGCAAAACTTAATGAAACTCAGG
Organism: Dicrostonyx torquatus; assembly: GCA_028555095.1. NCBI lineage: Eukaryota > Metazoa > Chordata > Mammalia > Rodentia > Cricetidae > Dicrostonyx > Dicrostonyx torquatus. The sequence goes on from JAQHUG010000062.1 coordinate 2,804,709, forward strand.
GTTGTTGACACAGCTATAATGATATAATAATAGAAATATAATAATATAAATATGATAATATTTAAAAGCAGAAGTAAAAGATTTATCCCTGGGTCAATTTAATAGTTACTTTCCATGTTCTGGAATAGAAAATGAATGGGCTTCATGCTGTCTACTTAGTTCTGTGGGACTCCTTGCAATGAAGCCAGCAGACACAAAGCTATTACCATTAACTCGATGGAACACATCCAGACACAGCACACTTCTCAAATGTCACTGTCCAGATATCCTGAGAAAAGTGTGCTATAACAAATTCTTCTCCCAGTGGTCTGCAGCAGAATCAGAGGTTTGTCTCCTCTCACAGCCTTGCACATAATGAAGATGCTGGTGATCTTTGGAACATACCTTGAGTAACTAAGACTTGAGGAAGGAATCAAACTGCACAAAATGTTCAAAGAGTAGTCTTAAATTCAACGTAACTCTATTGAG
>JAQHUG010000062.1:2805441-2845779 GCA_028555095.1 Dicrostonyx torquatus
TAAGGAAAGAAAAACTAGTTTAAGCTTATCTGAGCTAATGGGAGCCCACCAACTCTGACCGGGTCAAACTAGGCCCTCTGAAGGTGGGTTACAGTTGTATGGCTGGAGAAGACTATGGGCCCACTGGCAGTGAGACCAGGATTTATCCCTACTACTTGTACTGGCTTTTTGGAGCCCATTTTTTGAACTTTTTGGATGAATACCTTACTCAGCCTAGATATAGTGGGGAGGGCCTTGGTACCATCTCAAAGCAAAGTGCTAGACTTTGTTGACTCCCCATGGGAGACCTTACCCTCTCTGAGAAGCAGATGGGGGGGGAGATGTTGGGGAGGGGAGTAAAGATAGTGGGAGAAGAGGAGAGAGGGGACCTGGGATTGGTATGTAAAATGAGAAAAGATAGTTTTTAAAAAATAAATAAATAAATAAATAAATTTTAAAAAAATCACAAAATATTGTCTTAAAAGTTGCAGATGTATAGTTCATCAGGTATGTGTGAGGGAGAGCAAACCAAAAGGGCAATGGTGGCCCCCAGAATCTTAAAGCCTGAATTGGATTTATTAATGGTTTCATTGTGGTAGATGACTTGAACATCGATTGAGATAAATCACTGTGGCAGAGGATCTGGAACACAACAGGAGCTCATCAACGCTCTGAGGTGATCAAAATCTCTCATAGAGCAGGTGGCCACTCTCCCTTCCCTTCCAACTTATTGTCATTTCCCTCTGTCCTCGTCAGGCGTCCACAGGTGTGCTGGGCATACTGCTGGCTCTTCCCACATGGCACCCACCACCAAAATGAAAACTGACACCAGAATCATCATTTAGCAAGAAGATGATAAACGCATTTAACATTTTCACTCTAGGCTGATAATTCTCTCTGCTCCTCATAAAGTCTGTGGCTTTCCCTGGAGGGCAAAAGCGCTTTATACCAGGCATGCCAGTTTAGTAGCTAGACTTCCCTTTCATTGTTAGAGTTCGATACTCCCGAAACTTCATACACATTGAATTTCCAAACCCGAGTTTGAAGAAAGTACCTAGATTCCCTCCACATTCAGAGCACGAAGAGAGCCAAAGGCCTAGAGGAAAGGGGAAAGGAAGAAATATTCCAGCCACAGATGGAGACCTGTGCCTGCTGTCAGGGGCCATAATTGATGTGTCTCCCAGGGCAACAAGAGGTCCGTGCTAGCACACTTTTTTTTTTTTATCCTTTTGGGAATCAAGCCTGTCACTTTGTCTGATTCCCTGTTGGAAAGAGGCCTGCAGTGTCTGAGATGTGGCATTGGTGGCGTGAAGACTGGTGTGTGACAGCCGCTGCAATACTCGGTGTTCCCTGAATGCAGTGGGAAGGTCCTGAGGACATAGGGGAGGAAAGATGGACACATGAAGAAACAGGAGCTGTTGTTCTTCATGACGTCACTCTTTGAAATGACGCAGATAGAATCTTATGACAGAGAGAAGCTGCTGAAAGCTGGAAAAATATGCTCAAAGCCAGATACAGAGCTGTTCTCTCAGGAGGCAAGGATCTGTGAGCATTTTCCACGAGACACTCTCACTGACCAACTCCACTGTTCAGGAAAAAGTACTCAAAGAGAGCAAGGGTCAGCCAAGAGAAGCTGGAGGGACCTAGAAGTCAAACTGAAGAGAGTCAGGCTCTACCTGGCTCTATCATCAGCAGGCTGTGGGGGCTTGCGCTAGATTGAACTGGCTCCCAGTTTCCTAGTTAGGATCTGAAAGAAGTAGGTTCTTGACGAAGCTAAAGTTTTAGGACTCCGCGTGACTAGAGGCTTCCCATCTGCTAAGAGCACTGTGTCTCTCCAAGGCTTTGCTTGCAAGCAATTGCTGAATTGACAATCTCTCAGCATGAGACCTTTGGGGATGTGGCATGAACTTCTCCACCAACTCTCAAATTCATTCTGTTATTAATAACTCCTCCTTTTATAACCTAGGCATCCACACCTTAGGAAATTTAGTGTTAACGTGGCGACCAAGGTGGAAGCAAATTTGTCTTCTGTGGCTTGTTTCATCAGAATCAGCTTGGCTGCTTGTGGCAAAGGAGCCTAAGAAACAGAAACACATCATAATTAGACAGTGTGTCATATTTTGTTTCTTTTACTTTTTGCCCTTGTGTGTGTACGTGTTTTTTGTTTGGTTTGGTCTGCTTTTTGTTTTGAGACAGGGTGTCTCTGCTGAGTTTGGCACTTACCAATTTGGCTGGCCATATCTGCCAGGAAGCCCAAGGGATGCTCTTGTTTCTTTCTCCCTCTGCCCCCTGCAGCTGCTGGGGTTACGACAGCCTCGTCCTGCATTCAGCTTTATTATGTGGGCTCTAGTGGGTAGAACTCAGGTCCTGATTCTTGCACCGCAAGCACAGTACCAACTGAGCCATCTCTCCAGCCTTCATTTTTTAAGTTTCTGGGTGTAACAGCATAGCTGTTGAAACTCTCCCTACACTAACTCGTCTAGCTCTCATAATAGTACAATGACGGAAATCATTCCCTCCAAGTTATGGATCCAGAAGATGACCCTGAAATGTTTAGATTACTTCCCAAATGTTATTCTTCTCAGCTACCGGAAGCAGAATCCGAATCCCGGTATGACTATCCATATACAGCCATAGATCTGCCAGGGCTTGAGTAGGAAAATGCATCAATGATACCTATATGCTAGCTTCAAGGAAAGTTACAACGTGCTTCTCAAATGCTAACCTTCATCTTTGAGCTCGGGAGCAGTAAGTAAACATTATTGACTTCCCACAGAGAAGGAAGCTTAGGCCTGCACCATAGGGTTGGGAGATAAACACTGCAAAATGGCAACAAAGAGCATCAGTGAAGCGCTTGGGGGAACTCATGCAAGAGGTTTCTCCAATTAAGTTATCAAAGCACATTTCCTGTTATTCCTTTGGGATGTTTTCAGCTTAGGAGGCAGATATGGATCGGAGGGCAGGCTGGCTCCTATCGTGGCTCCGCAGCCTTGCTTGTGTTAGGTCAGCATTGTCAGTTCTCCTACCTTCGCTAAGACTGAGAACCAATTTTGGAATCTGGGCAGGAAATGCGCCCCCACCAAACTTCTTACTTTCTGGAGGAGTCGTGGGTGGTGAAGATGTTTCCTGCCATTCTGTGCAGAAACAGAGAGTCCCTTCAGCCCCGTTTCATTATCAGTGCAGTAGGTGCCCCATAGACCTCTGCCCCTAAGAGTGAACCAGCAGTTAGGGCAGAGGACATTAGCATCACGCTGTAACAGTTGCAAGCAAGCAAACCTGTCACCTTCCTGTATTATCTACAGATGGTGTTTGCTTCCTTTGACGTGTATTCTTACACTCGGGGTGGGAGGGATTTCTCGAAAAACAATATTGTTGAATGCACCAAGTCCCTGCCCCCAGCCACCCTTTCTCTTTCCTTTTCAGGGCTCCAGGAATTGCTAAATGGCATATCCTGGACAACCAGCACTCTTCAGCTAAAAATACCGGAGCCTGTGCTTATCTCCGGTGAGGCTTCCTCTCCAGGGGTTTCACAGACATTATCTCATTTGTCCTTAGAAACACCCTGGGAGGTAGGATGTGGTCCAAGAACAGAATCCCAGAAAGGTAAGGAAACTTGAAGATGAAAGGTTGTTGGTAGAACTTCTTTTCTGAAACCCAGCAGAACAGCTCAGGTATGTGACTTCCAAACTGTAAAATCCATTCACCAAGCATTCATGACCTGACTCCAGAAACCTGGAGAGTCCTTACAAAGCAAACACAAAACAAGATTCCTGGCATGTAGGAAAACGCCAGACTTAAAGGCAACTGGGCCCCCAAAGTTATTTCTTGGGGGTTATGATGATTTATTTATATCTTTAACAAACTGGAGATCCGCAACTCCTTGATCATCTCTTCAGATTGCCCCTTCCTGCTCTTCCCCTAACCTCATCTGTAACCATGACTTCGTGGCTCTCCCATATAAACTGACAGGAACACCCAGCTTTCCGTCTGACTCAGCAGATCTGAGTATATAATCACCCCCACCTAGAAAGCATGCAAGGCTTAGTTATATATACTTCAAAATGGATTCCATAATAAACAGAATGCATTATTTTATCATTACATACATTGTCTTATATTCCCTTTCTCAAGACTTGACTTGGTCCCAGGCCCAAATCTGGGAGTCATGACAGCTCCCAAGCCCTCTTAGGTACACAGGCAAAGGTCACTGGATTAAATATCTTCAGATGCCCCCATGATCTGTTTACTCCCCACCATACTCATCCTGAGGGAGACAGAGCTTCGAAGCATGGACTGGTGAGCTCCTTCCTCTCTGGCTGCTTCCTGATTTAGCAGATTAAGAGGAGACAAGAGAGAGTGTGTTGTGAATTTTACCTTGCACCTTCCTGCAGGATATCCATGGCCTGCCTGAGTCCTGGACAGAAGGCCAGCTCCATCAAGCATTCCTTCAAACATGTCTCTTTGTCTGGGTTTTAGTAGAAATCACTTCTTGATGACCACAAGCCTGAAAGTTTTACAGGCTCCTACTGCTGGCATTGCCAGTTCTTTCACAGTCCCCTTTGTGTTTATTAAAAGCCCACCTACATTCTGTAAATAGTCCCTATATCAAACTTGTTCCTTTATTTAATTTAATAACAAGTTATTTAAACTTGTTATTTAAGCACCCAGATAGAGTTAACCCATTTTCCTAGCTTACTTTTCTGCTCTTGTGCTAACCCCATGATCCAATGCACCTCGGGGAATGAAGGGTTCATTCCATCTTACAGGTTACAATCTATCAGCGGGAGAAGCTCAAAGCAGGAACCTAGAAGCACAAACTGAACCCGAAGCCATGGAGGAATGCTACTTACTAGCTTTTTCTCTCTTGCTCTTGTTCAGCTACTTTTCTAATAGAGCCCAGACCACCTGCCTAGGAATGGTGACTCCCACAGTGGCCTGGGCTCTCCTACATCAATTAACAATCCAGAAAAATCCTCCACAGGCATGCTCATAGGGCCAATGGTATGGAGATGATTCTTCAGTTGGGGTTTCCCTGGTGTGGCAGGTTGACAAAAAAGATTAGCCTTTACACTGTATCTTATTACAAAGGGCACCCAAAGTGATAGAATTACAGACTTGTGTCTTTTCCTCCTTTCAAGGATGTGTTGAGTTTTATGTTATGTGTGTGGTTGTTCGCATCTATGTATGGATGTGCGCCATGTATATGTCTGGTGCTCACAGAGGTCAGAAGGAATCAGATCCTTGCGAAATAGAGTTACAGATGTCTGTGAGCCGCCATATGGGTGCTGGGAACTGAACCTGAATCCTCTACAAAAGCAGCAATTTCTTTTACCCCTGAAACACCTCCTCAGCCCCTTCATCCTTCAGATAACTTTTGTATTTTAAACCCTTAACACATATGGTCTCGATTCCTAAGCTACTTCCAAATAGCTCACCCTGTAGTCTCATATGGTCAGCATGCCCTGTCTAAAATGTCTAAAGTCTAATCATGCAAAAATCCATAAAAGTTCCCAGAGACCGTCAGCACATTGTTGACTTCTATGTCTGCGTCTGTCTGTCTTTTTGGATAAAGTCTTTTATCTCTGCTTCCAGGATATCCTTAATAAATATTTATTACGTGAATGAGTATTGAATAGGACTTTTGATCTTTAAGCAAACACTACTATTTGCTTTCACAATGTTCTTTTCAGTTAAGGTGTAGTTTGGGATTACCCTAAAGGAGCCTCCTGAAGAAGCCACAGGAATGCAAACACTTCAATTCCGTGCAGGGCCATTTAGCTTGGTCACAGCTGGTGTCTTCACTCAGAGTGACAAATGAGGTAGAAAGCAGAGCCTCACATAGTTCTTGGGTTCAGTTCCTGATTTCTCCACTAGTCCTGGCACTGTGGCTCTGGGCGATTTGCTTTCTATTCTAGGCCTCAGTTTACCCATCTCTAAAATGTGAACAATAAAAGCGCCTAAGTCATGAGTTCATTGCAAGGATTAAAAGACTTAGCACCTAGAAAATACCTCTAATGATATGTAACCAATAATAGGTAAACAAGAGAGTCAGTGAGTATCTCTAAGTCCATCCTAAGTTAACAACCCCCAACATGGTGCCTGTTTGTAGCTTGGTAGCTTATTCTTTTTTTAAAAAAATATTTTTATGGTTTATTTAACTTTATTTTATGTGCATTGGTGTGAAGGTGTCAGGTCTCCTGCAACTGGATCTTCAGCAGTTGTGAGCTGCCATGTGGGTGCTGGGAATTGAACCCAGGTCCTCTGGAAGAGCAGTCAGTGCTCTTAACCACTGAGCCATCTCTCCAGCCCCTAGCTTATTCTTTAATCAATAGGAATCTGTAAAGTATTTTTCCTTAAACGACCAACCTCTCTGTTGATGCAATGATTCTAATCTGACCAAATCAAACCGAATTAGACGACACCCATGTTTAATGGCTGCCAGCACTTCCAGGTGGCCCCGGGAAAACATGAAGCAAAAAAAAGAGGGAAAAGGGGAGACTACGTGTTCATTCTTTGAGGGGCAGTTTAAATAGCTTGTGGGAGTGGTCTTGACCTTCCCTGGGGCTCACCATTTGGTGGACTTTCTCGGAGGTGGAGTTTGGACTGAGGCAACTCCCAGGGGAGAAAGCTTTGAAATAAAACTTTCAGCCCAACATTCCAAAAATCGATGTCAGGGGGTTGGGGCAAAGCCCCCAACTAAATAATCCAGACTCTTTGTATAAAGGGGTTCCAGGGAGCTGAGGTGATGCTTTTAACCAGTCTCTATCTGCAAATTTTCTAAAATGTAACTAAAATGTAAATGTTCTAAAATGTAACAAAGTCCATTATTTGAGCCCATGAGTTCTCATATGAAGTTTCCAAAGCATCTAGAAGATTCCATGAAGGGATATTATATACATTCTCTTCTTTTCCCTTCAATGATTTTTCAGAAGCCAGGAGATAGTAGAGAGATGGTAGATAATCGAGTTATACAGATGGATGCATAGATAATAGATTAGATAGATAATAGGTAGGTAGGTAGATAGATAGATAGATAGATGATAGATAGATAGATAGATAGATAGATAGATAGATAGATAGATAGATAGATGCCCCATAAGATTACAGTGTAGCTGGGAGGTCCCCATGGCTCATGTTATCACACCTCTAACTGTTGGGTATTGTTTATATAAAATTTCAAGAACTTAAAAAAAACCTGCAAGAGATATGAGTGTACCCCCATATCTTTCTATTGTTCCTTTTTGAAAACTCCTATGTCTAGCAGGCTTTCTTGAGCCACCAGCTCCCAAATCACGAAACAGAGATAATTTATTATTAATTATGAATGCTCAGCCTTAGCTTAGGCTTTTGTCTTGAAGTTAAAGTAATCCATTTCTCTTCATCTATGTGCTCCCCTGGGGCTCATTTACCTCATCTACTTACTGTGCCTCCTGCTTTCCTACTTCTTCTCTGTGGGCTAACTGGTCCTCCTGCTGGCTGGGCCATGGTTGGCTGGCTGGCTCCCCTCTTCTCTCTGCCTGCCAGCCCTGCCTGTACCTCCTCTGTCTAGTTATTGGCCATTCTGCTTTTTATTAGACCTATCAGGTGTCTTAAGCAGTCAAGAAAAAGAAGCAACACATCTTTACATAGCATAGACAAATGCAACACATCCTTACATAGTTGAACAAATATTCTATCACACAACACTTAGGTATTCATTCTTTCCAAGGATATAATAGACAGATCTCAGTTTGAAATTTCAACATTAGACTTATCAAGATTTTCAATTGGTCACTAAATACAGATTTTTATTAAAATTCTAGAAAGAGAAAAATCAAGAAAAAACTACCTTTGCAACATGTAGTGAAAAATGTTCAATAATCTTAAATTATTTTAACCTTGTTTGATTTATATGTATTTTTAAAGTTGAGAAGATACTCTCTATACAGTTTTATATTTTGAACTTTCAATATTGTCAAATAATACTCACTGATACAAATTAAACGTTAAAAGTAATTTTAGTGTTACTAATTTAGTTAATTTAATCAGTGCCATATCACATTTTATTATTTGCAGCTATTTGATTAAACATCTTTTATTATTACAATATTGATTCATCCCCACTTTTAAAATTATTTCTATGAAAGTACAATAACCTTTTTTGGGTTTTGCCCACATTTTTAATGTAATTCCCAATATAAAATTCTTAGGTTAAAGCATATAAATATTTTAAGACTTCAAAAATACCTAACAAAAATTATTTGTTAGAAAATGTATTTTTACCAGCAGTATTAAAGTTAGAATTAAGGTAGAGCCAAGTTGTATTTTTCTGACCCTACACTCATTGAAATTAAAATTGCTATCTTGTCAAGCTTTCTTTTAAACCATATGTATTAAATTATGTTCATACATTGTTTAATGAATGGAAGAATTCTAAGAACTATGTCATTGTGTGATTTTTGTCATTATACAAATGTGGAATAAGCTTTCACGACCCACATGACATAACCTACTACATACCTATAGATATGATACACACACACACACACACACACACACACACCCTTGTCGTCCTGAAGACTATGATAAACAAAATAATACAACATTATATCAAACATACAGGAAAATTATGTCATGAAGAGTTGCTGTAAATTCAGATGTAAAAGACCACTACAGACAGCAGAAACAGCATACTGTTTGACAATAACGTTTTAATATGGAAGTAGACCATACCAAGTTCTGTCATTTTGGAGACATCCATGTTGCAGTAGATTAATTGAGAAATGTCCCCCATAGGTTCATGTTTTTAAACACTTGGTCCCCAGTTGGTGCTGCCATTTGAAGAAGCTGTAGAATCTTTGTGGGGTGGAGCCTTGCTGGAGGAAGGACATCATGGGGATACGGGTTGGGTGTTTGTAGCCTCATCCTGCTTCCAGTGAACAACCCCTGCTTTATGTTTGCAGTGGAAAATGTACTCTCTCATCCTCCTCCTACAAGACCTGTTGCTGGGCCTCTCCCACCATTATAGATTCTCCTTCAGGAGCTGAAAGCCCCCAATAAACCCTGTCCTCTGTAAGGTGCCTTGGTCTTGGTGTTCTATCCCGGCAACAGAAAAGTAACTAATACACATGGTAAAGACATCCACACACCTGAACAACACTGCTCAAGTTCCTGCCATACACCTGTACCCATGGTCACAACTGTTGTCACAGCCATGCAGACAACTGAGAACCCCATGATGAAAACTGGGACATGGGATCTACCTTGGGAAAGCTTGCAGTCTGGAGAAATGGGTAACCATGAGGTAATTAATTACTCGGTAAACAAAAACAAATCACATGCGCGTGCACACACACATACACATACAATTTGTAATGAAATACTTTAAAGGAGTATAGAGTGTATGGTATATACCAATACTGGCAGGGCACAATTTCTGCAAAAGATCTATTCACATGTAGCCAGTGGTTTTGTGATGGAAATCATTCTACTTTCTAAATATTTGGAAAGATTAAACATAGAATTTGATGATAGCTTTTCTCCTTTATCTTTCTTTGATTTCAGTGCAAACACACATGCTCCAGGGACATATAAAACATATGCCTACTTCTTTAACTCAGCTTGCTTGTCAAGATAAAATATGAACATCCAATATTCAGCCGACACGGGCTGCCTGGGCAAAGATGAAAAGGAAGACCAGGATCTTATGTGGAATCTGTTCCCAGAAGTTTGGCATTCCATAGCTACTCGTGTGCTGAGTGGAAATTAAGCCTAAACGATTGAGGTCGTTTATTAATAGGAATAACTAGGGACTAAATAAATAATCTAGGTTCTTTTGAAAGCTTTACATATACATACAGCCTCCTGCTCACCTGGCTAACCAACACAGAATAGTTCATGCTGGACAGGTAATGAATCATCTCACCTTGATATGCTGCCTCTCCTGTACTCCTTACGTGTCTGCAAGGCTACATTCATGACCTAATGATGTAACTCACTGCAGGCACCTAAGAATGATGCCTTTTTCCGTTTATCTGCATCCATTCACTACATGGATCCGGGGAGATTACACCAAAGCTGGGCATTGGACCCTTACCCTGATCCCTGCAGACCTTGCTTGCTTTGTGGCCTATTTGCTTCCAAGGTGAACACAGACAAAGCAGTGTGGCTGCAAAGCCCATTCTCTCAGTGGGCTGGAATAGCATCTTCTGGACATTGGACTAGCTTCCGGCAAGTGAGCCAAAGAGAGACCTTTGACACGTAGAAGCCAGGGAGAGGCTTTTGAAGGAACAATGGCACATACTGTAAACTATTTACAGACCCCACCGGCTTCTGTTGTGGCTACTGAGTCACCTGGCAACTTGTATTGTTTAATCTGCAACCCCCAGACCTCCCTCAGCAACCCCCATGACTCCCTGTTCAGTTATTGTCACTGATAGAATCATCTCAGCCTTCTCTACCCACGCCCACTGCCTGCCATCATCATTTCCCCTATTGTTTGCCAGGCTGGCCCTGACCCCTGTATTTATAAAGGCCATTTCCCGCTGCATCATTGTGTGCTCTGTAGCTGTCAGCTCCCCACATTTCCTGACAATGGGGTGGGGAGGGGGTGCGTAAAAACTCAAGTCCAGCTCCCAACTTCCTCCATGTCCTGTTTACCACACTCTGCAAGCTTCTCTCCAGCCACTCGTCAAGCTGAATCCACCAGCTTTGATTTATTCCAGTAAGTGCTGCAGTCATGGCCAGTATGGTCTAGTCTAGTGGTCTGATCACACTCAAACGACCCAGAGAACAAAGGGCTCCCGTTTGATTGGCAGACCCCCAAAAGGCAGTTGGCTACTCGGGTTGACTATGGGGTTCCAAGTCAAAGCTAAGGATACCGAACTTGGAGACATACACACCCTCCTTTCCTTGGTTTTCAGGATGCGGAAGGCCTGATAATTGCAATTTTCATGTCACAGCATTAGACAGCTGGGGGTGTGTACTCTCAGAACGTAAAAGCCTGGTAAGCAGAGATCTGGGAAATAGCAGTATTTGTGCGTTTCCTAAGGTCTCATCTTTCCTTCCACCTCTGGTTTGCTCTCCATAGAAGATCACCTCCTGTGGGAGCATGGTGCCTTAGCTCTCGCACCCTGGGGAATGGGGAGAGCAGTAGCCTGTGCATCTGCTTCTGGCATTTCTCATTCCTTCTGGACCTGACTTCATGGCCAGTCCTTCCACTTCCCCATACAAGGTGGAAACAGAGTGCTGGAGAAACTTGCTTGAAGCTGTGAACCTGCCGCCAAACCGTTCCTGCCGATGCTGGAATTTTAGCTTTATCATTTCCTCTTCCGTCAGTTTCCAAAGCCTTTGATTCTCTCAGCCAGTGCTTTAATTTATCCTATGCTCTCATCCCTTTTCATCTATCATTTACTTTTCTAGAACAAGGCGGGGTAAGGCTATCAAAAGCACGTACCCTGTTTGGAAGGGTACATTGCTAACTCTCAAAACTGACATTTGGTAAGGAATTTTTCGTGGTTACATTTACCTAGTATGGTCCTTGTCAAATCAGGCACTAGTGCAGGGGGCTGTCTGGGAGGTTCACTTGTCTCACCGGGGAGGCCTAGCTTCTCTGTGTTGTTTGTTATTGAAGTCTGTGCTCTGTTCTGAGTAGGGAGCAGAAGCAGACAGCACCTGGAACCATCAGCACATCAGTCAGCGCTGCCCTCATGTCTGGACTTTGCTTTGGCAAAGCCACACTTTTTCCTAGCACCTGGGTCTCAATGGCCAGGCACCCTATGCTCTGAGAGCACCTGGCCCCCTCTCTCTACCCCTGGCCTTGGGCTCAAAAGCTGAGTGTCCTGTGTGTTTGCCCTAAGTTGCATGTTCCTCCCAGCCTGAGGAGGAACCTTTACCCTCTCACCCAGCAAGCATCCTGTTGCTACTCCAGACTGTGGAGTTCCCAGCAGGTGATGGGCCAGACCCAGATCAGTGACAGGGTGAGTAATGGACAGGGCAGCAAGCAGGTCAAAGGGCAGCTGCTCCTAGGATTGTATCTCTTTAGATGAGGAGGCCCAGTAACTGTGATCACCCTGTGAGTTAGTTCCCAGAGCTGATGGGCAAGATAAAGCACATTAGCAAACTGTGCCCTCTTTGATTTTATGACATAGGGGGCAAAAGCTTGCCTGGAGGACCTCAACTCTCTCTCCTAATGTCACCTCTGCTAAATTATCATCCTTATCAGCACCATAGGCATCAAATAACTTTAGAATGTACCTAAGGGAACCAGAAAAAAAAAAACATTCTTTTGTGAATAAGGAGACAGAGTGACGTATCTTCCATTATCTGCCAGGGCTGGCATTAAAAAATGCTTTTGCATTATGATGCTAATAGATATGAAATTGTAAGAATGGCAAACTCAACATGCTTCATAGACAGAGGCAATAGCCTGTCACAAAAGCATGAAGAAGAGGGCCTTAGGTGGATATAAATCCATAAAGGTAAGCTCCCTTCCTGCTCCAGCTGTGCTGTTCATTGTGCTTACCATTTTGGTCTTCCAGAAGGATGCCTCCATCACTGTGTATCCAATAGACATCAGAAACCAAATCTGCCACTGTACACAGTGCACACCGACATCCATAACAGAACGTACTACTAACGAGGAGCTGCTAGGCTTGGCCTTTGCCCCATACTGTAGTCACAGGGGTCTAGAAGCCTTCCACAGTCCAGCGAATGGAGTTGGTGTGATTCCTACAGAGGAAGACAGACAATAAACACATAATAAATGCATCAATCTCAAGAACCGATAAATGCTATATACTGCCTACTTCCCTGAATTAGTTTCCCATGGCTACATGGAAAGTAAAGGAAAGATCCGAGGCTTGATTTCAGGACTGAATCCTCAGAGCCTGAAAACAGATGTGTCAATAAAAAAGTAACAGAGAAAATTAAGGGACTGGATTCTAGAGAATCGTGTTGTTAAAAAAAAATGTTTAATAGTCCAGCATTGGCTGTGGACCATTAGTTGTATATGCATAGAAAGATTATGGCTCTTATATAATCTTGGTATTTTTGAGACTTGAATAACCTGTTATGCATTCATCCATTGCCCACTCAATCTACAGCTCATGAGTATTCGCTACACCCCACATAGGAAATACATTTTCACAAATGAAAATAAACATACAGCTCCTACATTTAATTTAGTCGTAGAAGAGTAAGAAACCAGACAAATAAACAAAAGTAAAAGTGAAGTGTCCTTCCGGAGTGCCTGCCTTTGTCAGATGGGCACTTCAATGCAACATGGTAGCAAAGAGCACATGGCGCGATGCCCCCATCATCTGCAGGTACAAGGAAATCCATCAGCACAGGTGAGTCTGCAGAGGCTTCAGATTCTGTAAAGCACGTGAGAGCTGCAGAGACGCAGACATTTGCACTTTATAAAAACACAGATTGGGGCTGGGAGTGGTGGTGCATGACTTTCATCCCAGTAGAAGCAGAGGCAGGTGGGTCTCTGTGAGTTTGAGGCATTCTGGTCCATAGCCAGTTTCGGGCAGTCGGGGATACCTAGTGAACCCCTGCTTAAAACAAAACAAAACACCAGAGGTTTTTTAACATGCAAAATGCTAGGTGCCAGAATTACTATTTGCATGTGTATAATGAGATATGATGGGTTTGAAACGCCTCCTAAGAACCATGTACATATAGGCCAGAGGAAAAGGTACACAGGGTTGAATGCATATTTGTTTATTTGTCTGCTTGTTTGGTGACCCTGGAGATTGAACTTGAGGCCTTGACTATGCTAAACACACCCTCTACCACTAACCTAGACACCCAGCCCCCAGAGCACCTATATTTTGACAGGAACTTACCACAAGAGATCATGTGCAGAATGGTGTGTTTGTGGCATCCTGTAAATACTCAGAGAGTTTAGGGTTGATTGATTCATTTGGGTGCCATATGTAACTGTATTTAACATCTAAATGTCATTCCTGGGGAAAGTGAAAGACAATTTACCTGATTTGTCTGAGCTTTTTTCTTTTTAGGCAAAACCAGCCAAATGCAGAGGCAGTGATGGCTACGTAGCACTGGAGAACTCACAAGCTAATCCTTAGATTTTTCCTTAAAATCTGAAGCAGGAAGTCCCAAATGTTCTTTGTGGAGGTTAATTTTTACTCTTTCAGAGATAAATTTGATTTGGGAAGACAGCCTAAAACCACAGTCAAAACCCAGAATAGCACATACTTGGAAATATGTGAAACAAAGAGTTTTGGTCAACAGATGAACATTAATGGTGATGGAGAATTTTCTAAGTTCTCTTGGGACCTGATGTTGAACAAAATGACTTTTCTTCTTTAAAAATTCTATGTGTAATTTTTTTTCCTTGCTACTTTCTTATGAGGAGATAAAATTTTTGAGAGGTTAAGAGTTTGCCTCTAAATCTTATGAAGAATCTGAAAGAAAGCTTAGAACAAAATCCAGAATCTGTTTCCAGCCATTTTATAGTTCTGCTCCTTTCCAGTAGCAGGGCCAGTGTTTAATCCTTCTCAGTGTACAGGTACCCTAACCATTAGAGATCCTTCATTGTGATTTATTAGACACGTGATATTTCACCCATATGGTGCACAGAAACACTTTACAAATACTCACCCACCGAGGACACGCAAAGGCACTTAACTGCCCTAGCCCTTACGAATCACAACCTTGAAACACAGTGCAATACTACCTCCTTGCTAAGACGGCTCTTATGAAAAAAGACTAGACATGTAAGAGATGGCAAATGTTGGTGAAGATGCAGAGAAAGAAGTCTGAGCACTCTTGGAGGGAGCGCAGCCTGGTACATATACCGTAAAAGACAATATTAACTTTTCCTTAAACATTAAATGAAGAACTGCGTGCTATCCAACAATCTCATCCCAGGGTACACATCTGAAGGAAACCAAATCCGAATCTCAAGGAGACATCTGCATGCTTATGTTCACTTGAGCATTGTTCACAATAGCAAGAAATATAAACAACCCAATTGCCTATGAGATAACAAATGATAGTCCTAGCTACTGGAAGGACCAAGGCAGGAGGATCCTGGGAGCACAGAAAATTAAGCCTAGACTAGAAAACAGTAAAACTACATTTCAAGAACAAAGTTATGGTACACACACACACACACACACACACACACACACGGTAGGAGGGATGTCAGCGAAACTTAGTCATGTAAAAAAGGACACACTCCCATTTTCAACAATCTAGATGAATGAGGGTGTCATGGTTAGAGACAGAGAAGTACTGTATGATTTCATTTACATGTAAATTATAGAGAAAGATGAATTTGTGGACATCCCAAGTAAACTTAGAATTGTGCCGGCCAATTTCTGAGGAGGATACAGAAATGGAAACACATTGGTCAAAGGGTATAAGCTTCTAGTTATAAAATGAATGAGTTCTGATTAATCAGACCTACAGTATGGTGACTGGCATATTGTCCTGAAGTTGGCTGAGACTTGATCTCAACAGATACACAAAAATAAAGACTAGCATGTAAGATGATGGGTTAATTAGCCAGCTATGCTAATAAGTTCAGACTGTATACACTCAGCACCATATCATAATGTATACAGTACATGTGCTCAACACACAGGTGTCAATTACACTAATAAATCTGGGGAAATATAATTTCTGTGCTGAATCACTATAGACTACATGATATAATGACAAATTAAATATTAATTAAATTTGTAGTCTAGTTTTAAATTTTGAGATGAGCCAGTTTCTCTGCTCTCTATTATTATCTTAGGACTTTAAAGATCATAGACCACAGGGGTACCGTGCCTACTTTGCCCTTTTATTTCCCTAACACAGTGTCCCAGGAAGATTTAGAAACTCATGGTTAAGTAAGTACATAGTCTTCCAAAGTGGAAACTGCTTTTAGTCTCATTATATAAAGGCCTCCAAACCCATACATTCGATAGCTTACACACTTGGGAGAATGACAAGTCCCTAGGGAGTGCCCTGCTGCTTTGCCCAGCACCTCCCTTTGGTTAACTGGTTAATGTAAAAGCCACTTCAAAACCAGGCTGGATTCACCTAGAGCATGGAATTATTCATGATGGGCTCAGGCATGTATCCTCCAGCTCAGGCTTCCTTTTGAAGACTTCTGCATTTTCTTCCCATACGGACTTTGAGGAGCATGGCAACCATTTCCGAGAACTCATTTATTTTGCTTTTGAAAACAAAATTTCCCTCAAGCACTAGGAAAAACGTGAGATGGGAGAGGGTCTGCTGGAAAAGAAACAAAACCCCAGACTCCTCAGAGAAGTGAGGCAGTGGGAAGAGAGGCCAGCTGAATTCCATTCTTTCAACCCAAGGCTGCCTCCCTGAGTCCAAGGCTGTAGGTCCTCCAGCAGGGATCAATGGGTGCATTTCCATATCAAAGGGACAAGCTGCAGAGGTCCCGAGGGAGCAAAGATCTAAGCAACTGAGTGGGGAGCTTCAGCATTTGTTTAGAAATAACTTTAAGATCTTCTGGCAGGTCAGACCTCATTGTTCTCATCATCTACTGTCCCGTTCATCACCTACTCTGGTAGTATATTTCATTCTTCCCCTTAGCAGGCACACCCATCCCAGTGCATGCTTGGGTCATGGGTTGTGGTGCATGGGTGTGGCTGTGGTACATGGTGGTGGTATTTTGAACTCATGGTAGTAGTATGTGCATGTGAAAGACATCTGGGAAGACAGTTTTGTTCCATTGTCCAGATCCCCACAAGAGACTGGCTGTTTTGAGAGCTCCCAGAGGAGGAGGACAGTTGGCCTTTGTGATGCCTATGCACGGGGTACATGGTCTAAACAGAGAGACAGGACCTATCTCTGGGACCTATGACATTTCTAAAGGCTTTCTTTCGCTCCCTACAAGTTGACCCTGAACATCCCAGGAATCATAAAGACTGTGGGACCAGCCAGAAACCCCTGACAACGAAGAAGCAAGATAGGCCCTTTTTTTTTATTTTTTAACAGGGAAGATATTTTGATTGCTCAGTTGTGAGGTGAGTGAGCCAGGCTTAGCCTCTGAGGCAGGCCTGGTGCAACCAATGGCTTTGCCTTGTGGGAGACACAACAATGTACTTTTCAGTCAAGCTGTATGGGTGGAGCACATACAGCACCAGGTCAGGAAGTCCCATGTCCAGAGCTATTCATTAGCTGGAGCTGTGCAAATAATTTGCTTTCCATCTGCCCCATGACCTCTCTAGGCTGAGAGCCCAGCCAGGGGCTCCAGGAGGGACCTTCAGAGGTCCTCTGTCAGCTCAGACATTGTCATAGCAACAGAAGGCTTTATTTATTGTCCTGAAAAGAACAAAACAGCAGCCAGCTGTCTTTTCGACAATAGGGTCACGTCACTGGAACTCTCTGTGCCTCAGGTGACAAACCCATTCCCACTTGTCTTCCTTCAGCCTCCCCACGCAGCCTTCTGGAGAAGGTGGCCCTGCAGGTCTCCCAGGCCTTCTGATGTGAGAATGCAGCACAGGAACTGTCTGTGCAGCTGCTTCCTGGACTGAGTCCAGCAAGACTGAGAGCACGGGGGGGGGGGGGACAGAGGGAGGCCAGGAGGAGCAGGAGCTCAGCTGTCATAGCCCTCTGACAGAACAAGGGCCAGGCATGGTGGCGGGGCTGCTTTGGAACCCAGGATCCTAAAAACTGACTGTTCTAGTTCAGGAAAGAATGTAGAGATTAGAAAGCACTGGGGACGACAGAGAACATCACGGTGACGACTGAAGGGAAACTGGGAGAAACAAAATACGATATGACCCGGAGGTCAGCACCCAGACTGACGGCAAAACCACCCACAGGGCTTCTTCCAGGTAACCCAAGTTTGTGCAAACCACTCCTTCTTACCTTAGCTGGTAACAGCCAAGCCAGAGAGGTTCCACACACTTACAGGGCCTCTACCCTGGGTCAGGCCTTAGTCCAGCCATTCTGCATGATAATGTAGTCACTCCTCAGAACACGGCCAGGAAAGACTTGTAGGAAGCAAAGGAGGCTAAGTAAAGCAAAGCCTATCTAGAAACCTCCAATGTTTGGACTTATTATTTTATTGCCCTTCACTTATCTCCCATTAATTAATCAATCGATTAATAATTTTCCTTAAACTGACCAAATGTTCTGGCAAGTGCTTGAGATATGAACAGAACCCTAAATCACCTGAAATATGGAACCCAAAATCATTACATGCTTCAAGTAAATACAAAATGTCCCCTGTGAGAAAAAAAAACAAAACACAAGTTTACATTGTAAGTGATGGGTGCTGTAAGAGGTCTATCATGAGTTTCTGTAAAGAACTTGACACTTCAGCTAGAGTTTATGGGAAATAAAACCAGAGCAACATTACCAACATGACCATGCTTCAACATTACCCAACTTATTTACAGAGAGAGTTTCCTGGATTGGGGACTGTGATGTATGTGTACATGGAACCACAGAAGATACACACAAAAGTGAGAGGCAAAGGCCATAACATGAACATTATTTAGTTTAGAGTTAATCTGAAGATAAAAGAGACTCACTAGATGTATTTCAGTAAAAGAACAACACAGGAAATCGGTCTGCGATGCTTGCTATGGTTACCAGGGAGGGAGAGAAGAGATAGAGCCTGTAGGTGACAATCACAGAGAAGGGAAGAGATAATGAGTTCAACTAGAATGCTATATCACTGGGGCGGAGGACCCAGGCAGACATATGGCAGTGGCTGACACATGAACACTTAGGACATTCTATACACCATCTATGGAGGAATCCAGCCAGGGCCGGGAGAGAGGAAAGCCATGACGTGAATCTATCTGGGGAAAGGGGAAGAAGACTTACATGGAAGATTCCAAGGCTGCACGTGAGATGCACGGATCCGTGTAAAGCAGATCACTGAAAACCGTAGGCTGGAGTTTAGGGGTTTTCAAACGCCATACAGATGTGAGGTTCGCCTGTCCAATGTTGGCTGTTACCATGGGACAGAAGGCAAAAGGGATATGAAACAATTTGCAATCTAGTTTTATTATGAAAGGAATAGAGCGTGGGCACTTATATGAGGAAGAAAGCTTTGTATATTCGAGGAAAATTAGAAAAAAAAGTTGGCTTGGACAGTTGCCGCAACTCTAAATTCTACCTTGTACAATATACGAAGGATGGTCTTCACAAATACGTCTTTCTCGAGAAGTGAGGGAGGCACATCAAAAGTAGAATTTGAATCCCCCCATAGGATGACACCTTTGACATTCATGTTCACGGAAACTTCTAGGCCCCACAGATACAGAATTGAATATTGAATGAATTCGTGTAAGTTTTTCTGTCCTGGCAAGTCTGAGCTCTAAAATGTCATCCCCCTGAAAACAGTGAAGCAAAGCTCAGTGGGAAAAGTGCCAACCATCAAACCATGTAGCACAAGTCTAACCCCCGGAGTCCCTATGGTAGAAGGAGAGAAATGACTCCTGAGAGCTCATTTCTGACTTCCACATACAGGCAACTGTCTATCCCATCAAGTATATAAACCCAGAGATAACAAATAGTAAATATATACATTATTTAGTAAGTTTAAGGTAGTCATGCTGACCTATTCATGTCTACATCTTATTTATAAATGGGGACAGAAGTGTCATTTCTAACCTTTCAAGGAAACGTTTTCTTTATTTTTTTAGGACAGGCTGTCACCGTGTATCCCTAGGTGACCCGATACTCATGATATAGAATGAGTTGGCCTCAAGTCACAAAGATCTGTCTGCCTCCAGCTCCTGGGTGCTAAAATAAAATTAAAGAACATACACTATTATGCCTGGCTCAAGGGAATAGTTTTGAGACTTGGTCAGATAGTATTAGTTGTTGTACTAAACAGCAAAGTCATTATAAAAATACATGCTTAATGTAATTAAACAACTCTTTTACCTCAGAAGTCATTTGGGGGAATCTCTTGAGACAAAGGATTCCCAAGCGATGCTCCAAATTGCTCTCCCCAGGTCATTGTGACTAAGTAGGAACTCAGTGCACACGTCTGATACAGGCTGCTATTGGGCCCTGGCCGAGAGCAGGCACTGGGCAGTGGAATAATTTCCCTTTGAGTTTTCAGGTCAGCTCTGTGAGATCTATGTGGGGCAACATGATGAATGTGCAGTGGTTTCGTCTCGTGGGTTCTGTGTTGATGGGAGGACCGCTGAAGAGATAAACAGAGACAAATAGGGTGTTGCCACAGATACCTGCATTTGTCTCTTCTCATCAAAACGATGCAGCATGTACTGGCTCTTTTGATCTCTCCCCGGTCCCTTTCAAAGACTCTGGTTTGCACCTTTACCTAATTTTCAAACTAGAATTCTGAAAACTCATTCTTTTTTTTTTCCAAAAAGAAATTCAGTTTGGTATTTTATTTCATCTTTGTTACCGTTTTCTGATACTGTCTTTGTATTTCCCATTCCCCTGCTTAGCATATGATGAAACTGTCTCACCTCAGACTTACCTAATAGGGGAAATGTTGAAATTTACTGTTTCTGGGGATGTAGTGCTCAGATATAGATTAGTTTCTTTGGTTTTGGTGTTCAAACCCAGAGAGAGATCAAAGACCTTAACTAAGGCCATGCAGCAGCTCAGGGTTCATGACAGGAAGTGTAATCTATGACCACCATGTGCTGGTAGCATAGACTGCTGTTTGCCTTATTCTCCTCAGCCTGGATAAGTCACTGAATTAAAAGGTAAGACATGACAGGGAGAAGTCTCAAAACAAAAAATTAGCATGATTCGGTTTTCACAATTGCAGATGGAAAAGGGAGAAGAGAACTCAGAAATGTACCCCTATCTGCAAATATATTTCATGATTAACCTCTAACACCTCATAACCACACATCTACAACCCCATTCTTTTCCACCAGATGTGACAAACTCCCCAAACCAGTTGCATAGATTCATCCTGAAATGGCTTGGCCACCATTGTTAGTCTTCCTATTTAATCAATTTCATCAAAGGGTTCATATTCAGCTCTAAGTCTTCTCTAGAAATCAAACATAAGCATCTATCATATGAAAATGAGTAACACCAAATGGAAACTCTGACACTGATGATTTTTGATATGTATTTAGGCCATGAATACAATTATATGATCAAAAATAAGTAATGATAAAGTACAACTGGAAATTCATTTTTCACTAAAGATACCCAGGTCTATGAGTAAAGAAAACTAAATCTGTTTGTCCAGGAGATTAGAAATTATTTTCATTTGCATTTTATGTTGGAGACTCAGGTTCAAGCTCCAGTTTAAAGTGAAGATTCTTATACTCAAGTGCTATAGACCAAGCATTGTCTACACTGTGAGTATGTATTACTCTCGCTGGTAATAAAAAGTTGACAGACCATTAGCTGAGCAGGAAGTTAGGTGGGAAGACCAAACTGAAAATGATTAGAAGAAGGGCAGAGTCAGAGAGATGACAGCCAGCCACCCAGCAAGCAGGACATGTAGAAATGAGGTAACAGCCATGAGTCACATTTCAAATATGGGTTAATTTAAATGCAAAAGTTAACTAATAACAAGCCTGAGCTATTGAACAAATAATTATAATTCATATTCAGCCTTTGAGTCAGTTATTTGGGACCAGGAGGTTGGGAGAGCAAACATCCATTTTTAATCAAGTCATACAAATTTAATCTCCCATTCAATTTACCCAAAGTCAAGAGAACCTTAAGTTTCTGAATAGTTCTCCAAGGCTTGGGGATGTAAAAAAATGCACTCAGCATAACTTATGTCTCCTCTGTGTTTTATTCCCAGAGCTATTCTGATATCTGATGTTGAGTTGCTTCCAAGGTAGGAAGCACCAGTGCCATGAGAATCTTACCTAACTGATCCATCATCACCCTGCAGTCATGGAGTGGGAGCATGTTCATTCATTCCAGGATCAGTTATCAGTAATGGATCAGTTAGTGAATATAGGTGAACCTAATGAAAATAAGGGATTTAACACATTGTGTTCTAAAAATGGTGAACATGCTCTAGCATCTATGTATCCTGACGTATATATTAATCTCTGACCTATTATTTCAAACTGCTTTGCTAAAAAAATATTCTGCATTTTTTTCAGGCAAGGTCCCACTATGTAACCAAAACTAACCTATACTTCATAATCCTCTACCTCAGCTTCCCAAGGGCTGGGATCACAGGTTTGTACCACCATGCCTGGCAAATCTGCACTTTTAACTGAATGGAATCCTTTACATATTATTCTCTCAAACTTCTTAAATTGGTATTCACAGAAACCCTACTGAGATTCAAACCCAGCCAACAAAATGAGACAGGAAGTTAAGACCTGATACTATGTTCTGGTTAATCCAAATACTGCGAACTAAAACTAAACAGAATTTTCATAGATCAAATAAAATTATCAATCGGTCAGTTCTTGCAAGGTGCCAATCATCCATTACATGAGTTTTTTCTTGACAGCCATCTTCAAATACCTACAATATTTTTTCTCACAGGCATTGTCATTTAATAGAGGGCAAAAAATAAGGCTCGGTTAAGCCACACGCATGAAGTCACCTAGCTAATGAATGACCAGAGTGAAACTCAAACACAGGTATGTCAGATTGCAAAGTCCAAGTTCTTCCCACAGTTAACAGGGAGATTCTATGATTCCACATGAGCAACCCGGGATCCAGGTCACATCAAACAATTCAGCTTCCAGAGACAGGAACCCTGAATAATGACCCTGACTTTGCAACACCAGCAGAGTCTGAGAGGGTAGAGTTGGGAGAATGAATACATTCGAAAATAACACCATCAAATATTTTGAAGAGTAAGATACTGAGGCTTGTAAAATTCTGCCACAATTGTGCAAAAAGAGAAAGGCCAACTAGTTAACAATGATGGTGTTCTTTCCATAAACGTATGGCACAACCTACTATACCATCAAACTTCTCAACAAAGTGATACTAGCCAGCTATTTTTCAGAGAGTTCTATGCATGAGACTGTGATTCTTCTAACCATACTGGCCAGCATGATTCAGTTTGGCTAAAGGAAGAAACAAACCCTCAGACACTCAATAGCAAAATAACAAAGTTTGTTGGATTGTGCAAGCTCTGCTAAGGGTCCAGCAACTGCAGAATAAATTCTTCTGGGAAGATCAGGCCCCTGTCTATTTCACCAGTGGTCTTCTATAAGAGACCAAGCCTCCAAGTTGTCAGAGCAAGGAGCAAGTGATGGTCCAAACTGATACCTCTGCAGAACTTCAGCCTAGACAGATGTACAAACGTATGTAGAACTACAGTCTAGACTAATCTCCCATTCGTAAGTCCTGTCACACATAGTTCTCAGCACAAGGGGCTGTGGAACTCATGAGGACAGGAAAAGATGTAAATATATTTTCTATACTACATACTATATAACACATTATGAAAATGAATATTTTGGTTTTCTTTGCAGGGTCATTCTTTACCACTCCCCCCATCCTAATCCACACCCGAGGAAGTGGAACCTGCATTAAATGTTCGCCTGAGAGGAGAACCAGTAGAAGAGAATGCCCAGGTCAGGATAATTGTTCCAGTTTATTCCTCTTATCACCCACTGCAAATGGGGCCAGGGCTCCTCCACTGGTTACTTCCATTCTGTCTTCGTGGGCCTCCAATTTCATCACTTCAGGGACCCCAACAACCTACACTTAAGACAATGGAAGTGCCACACAATTTCTTGTGGTTTCCCTCAGCCTTACCCAAATCTTTGTAAATAGTCTCAACTAAAGCCTCCTTGGATTGGCCAATCGAAACCCCCGCGTGTCCTCCCGTGACCCTGATCTACACATATGACACTGTCCATTTGCGAAAGATTGGAAGGAAAGGAGTTCACTCGTGGGCCCAGCTGAATACTCCACCATTTGAGGTAGAGACTTATCGATTATTTTAGAAAATGCCTACTTTTCATAGCCTCAAGAAGTGTATCAAGAAGTGTCCTTTACTTATTTAATTTTGTTTAATCCTCATTATCTTTAGAAGCATTGTTTTATTTTCCTACAGGATCCTCTCATTATCACAGAAAACTGTCCAGAAATATCCCTTGCCCAGGGTCTATCCCTCTCCACTACTCAAGCAATTATGTCTTTCTCCCGATGCATTGTCACCCATCCTCCATGCCACACTGTGTCCAAATTCATACAGAGCATTGGTTAAATTGGGCCATTGTATAAATGAACTTAGTCCCACTCATCCACTTTTCTATGATGCTCAGCTAGTTTCATACTAAACAGCAGAGATGAGTGGGAAAGACAGAAACCCCATGACCTACAAACCTAAAATACTGATTATTTGATCCTTTGGAGGAGAAGTGTAGTGCTATTTAGCCATGTCACAGGATCGCCCAAAACAGTCAAAGGTCACATTATTCAAGACCAAGAATGAGAAGTGCCTTTGGAACTCCAGTTGTCCATAAAATGTCAATTCTGATATGGACTACCAGCTTAGCCTTCCCATAAAACATTTTTAATGATTCTAGCTCAGCTTTTGCATTTGACTGATATAGCCCTAATTAGCATTTCCTTTACCATACATTATTATAATTTATTTGTGTCTGGTTTCTCTGTATTAGATTTGAGAGAAACCTGTAGAGCAGAATTACACTTATGTAGCTTTAGGTCTCCTTTGATACCTGCAGCGTGCCTGGCATACCATGGAATGCGTGAATGTCTACAGAACCAGGAATCGTCATCAGGATTTTGTAATCAGGAAATAGCATGATCATAGAAACTTAAAAGAAACGTTAAAACCATGATTGTATAAAAATCTACAAGAGAGAAAGAGGAAATGGTTAAAAATGATAATCCTTAAAGACACGGTATACACAGAGAAGGACAGATCACCAGATCTTTCCGTTTATTGTAAGAAGGCAACAGGAGCCCAAATGAAAACGCTTTTACCGACTTCAGAACTCATGCCTTGACATGAAGGAGCTTTGTGAGCCAGAATTGGCCAGTTAAATACCAGTAGGTGGCTTTGTGGGAAGCCTCAACCTCCCTTAGTATATATCACTTAAAAACACTTCTCAGTGCCACAACTGACAGCACTAATAGCCGTCTTTCACAAACACTTCCTGTGCTTTATGATATATATTCAGATCTTTTAAATCTCAGAATGGCCTCATAATGGCTTCATTGTTTAAGCCCAGTATTGTATTAATATTGAAAAAGGAATAGAAAGACCACAGAATAAGTACTCAGCAGTGCTGCCAATAAAGGCGGTGAACAGAAAGAGAGAAGGGGGCAGAGGGAAGCGGTCAGCTACCAGTGTGTGAAAACCAAAGCTGGAAAGCACATTGGTCTAGCCGCAGAGGGGATTCTTGAACTAGAATTAGGCAACAATGTAATAACTGCCTAGGGGAGCTGTGAGCCCATTTCTAGCCTTAAATGTCCTGACCAGAAAGGTACAGAGAGTGGAGCAAGAGGGGAGTAGAAGATCTCTATAATCCCTGAGAATTATTCTAGGCAGTTTCTCCCAGAAAACTTGGCAATGTTTTAT
This sequence comes from Dicrostonyx torquatus, assembly GCA_028555095.1. Classification (NCBI taxonomy): domain Eukaryota; kingdom Metazoa; phylum Chordata; class Mammalia; order Rodentia; family Cricetidae; genus Dicrostonyx; species Dicrostonyx torquatus. The sequence continues at coordinate 2,830,892 of JAQHUG010000062.1, forward strand.
TTGTAAGTCTTTTACTCCTTGTCAAATGCGTGTCTCTACCATGTGAGAACAAATGGCCTGGATGTATTCTACCAAATCGTAGTTGAGGAGAAAGGCAAGCTAGATTTAGGCTGCAGACGGAAGCTTGTTCTGGGAAATTCCAAGTTCGGCAATAGAACACTAGGATTTTCCAGATCGTTGGCTTGTCATTGCTGTGAACTATGAGAAGTCTAAATTCAGGGCAGAGCAGAAGCTCCCAGGAACCCTGGGCAAGGTGGGAATTGCAAAGGCCCCTCCCAGCTCAAACTGTTTTTCTCAGGATGGCGCCCCTTGAGAGGCAACTCCCTACCATCCTGGGCAGGCAATGTTCAATGACAACCACGGAAGACCCGGAGCCTTGGGGCTGAAACTATTAAATAGAAATGCTGAAAACAACTTTCCTTTAACAATACCTTTGCAGATGAGGAGAGAGGACACTAGGGGAAAGCGGCTTGAGCTCACACAGCTATGGGGCGGTGCATGGAAACCTAACAGTGTCTGTAATCTGTGTTATTAACACCCTCCTAAAGTGACGGCAGACTGGCCCTTCCACGCCTCGGAGGAGCAGATCTACAGAGTGTGGCAGGAGTAAGGTGAGGCAGATGGGACACATTGCAGCCTAAACACACCAGATTACCCTCTGAGCGTCGAAGCCCCTGGTAAAGCTGATGTGACAGTTTAAAAGGTTTTTCTAAATGCCTTTGTTAGCTCCTAATAAATAATGCAAAAAACATGGATCATATTATTTAAGCATATGAAATATGAATGAAAAAGGCTCTCATTTTCTGACTTGAGGTTTATTCTTCGTACTTTGTCCATTTTGGAGCTGCTTCACACCTTCCCTTAACTAGGGGGCAATGTACAAAATGGAGTCAAGAGAGCAATCTGCATTTTGGACTGCTTCACCAAAGCTGAGTGCTTCTTTCGGAGCTCGCCCACCTGCAGACGGATGATTTAGTGTGTGGGAGCTCGACTGCTCTCTCTACACCAAGGTTAGTAGTTTAGATTTCTTAAGCCAACAGCCCTCCACAGGGCCATTGAGGAGCCAGGACCAGAAAGCTGCCCTCCCTCGGCATGCAGGCAGTGATAGAATGCTGCTTGTAGGAACATAACAACCATACAAAACTCGCGGACCACAGACTCCACACACAGGCAGCTCTCAGCAATGGTGGTGATAACATATTCCTTCCCAATGGAGTCAACGGCTCCCAACCTTGTAGGGAGAGAGGGTCGCTTGTTCTTCCTGGCTGGCCAGCTAACTTAGACCAGAAATAATCACACAAAAACTGTATTAATTAAATCACTGCTTGGCCCATTAGCTCTAACTTCTTACTAGCTAACACTTACATATTAATTTAACCCATTTCTATTAATCTGTATATCGCAATGTGACTGTGGCTTACCAGGTAAAATTCCTGGCGTCTGTCTCTGGTGGCTCCATGGCTTCTCCCTCATTCTGCCTTCTTCCTCCTGTGCTATAGGCCAAACCAGTTTTCTTTATTAATTAACCAATAAAACTAACACATAGACAGAAGGACCTCCCACACTACTACCTGACCTCCTCCATTCACACACACACTGCTAGACGTCAGTGTGAATGAGATGTTTCTTTTGTTGTTGTTGTTACATTCTAGGTTAGAATTTCTCCTGCTTTATTATCTTTCATGAAAAAAAACATGTAAGGCCGGGCGGTGGTGGAGCACACCTTTAATCTCAGCACTCGGGAGGCAGAAGCAGGCGGATCTCTGTGAGTTCAAGATCAGCCTGGTCTACAAGAGCTAGTTCCAGGACTGACTCCAAAGCTGCAGAGAAAAAAACAAAAAAACAAAAAAAAAGAAAAAAGAAAAAAAATCATGTAATATAAAAGGTCAAATTGTTTTCACGGTATTTATATATTTATGGACAGAAATCACAACATATTTCTGTTTCCCATTTCCTTTGGTTGTATCTTGAAGCCTTTAAACATGGTTATTTTGGCAAAGATTAGATTTCAAATATAAATTCTTTTACTAATATGAACATATGTCCAGACATTCAGAATCCTCCTAAACAGTACAACTGGCCATTTGAGATTTTGGAGATACACACAAGATGCAGTAGAAAGAGAATATGACCATATACTGGATTAATTTATCAGTTTTGAAGCTGAACTAATAAAAAGAAACTACTCATATTTTATAGATAAAATTAAGCCAAAAGGAGAAAATTAAGCTTGCCCCAGTAGTGCAGGCCTGTATTTCCAGCTACTCAAGAAACTGAGGCAGGAGCAGCATAAATTCAAGGGCCACTAAAATTCCTTAATAAACTCAGAGTTCATTGGTCTGAGAACTGTTGAGGGATTGAACTAATTAAATAAAATCAACCATAGTTCAAGAGGCAGAGCAAACAACCAGTTGTTAGGAACAAACCATAGAGAATAAGAGGAAGTGTGAGGTGTGGGGTGAGGTTGGGGAGGAAGCGAGAGAAACAGAGACAGGAGGCTAGAGAGGAAGTAGAAGGGAGGTACATCCGGTTAGAAGAGTTTTGTTTCAGATGGCTTAGGAGATCTTTCTTTTTTTTTAATGCAAATGATGGTTTTAATCATCACTATATTTACTAATTAAATATGTATATTTTTATTTGTCTATTTATTTTGAACCCTGAATGAAGCCTCCCTCCCTTTCTCTTCTCTCAGTCCCTCGGCCTCATCCCCTTCCCTTCCCACCCACTCCTAATCCCCTCCTCTTCCATCTCCATCCAGGAAAGGGCAGGTCTCCTATGAGTATCAATAAAACATGTCACATCAAGTTGCAGTAAGACTAAGCAATTCCCCTTGTATTAAGTATCAAGACTGGGTAAGGTGACTCAGTATGAGTAGGATCCCAAAAGTCAGGAAAAGAGTGGGAGACAACTCCTGCTCCCACTGTTAGGAGTCCCCATAAGAGGACCATGCTAGCAACTGTAATATGTCTGCATAGTGGCTAAGTCAGTCTCAGCAGGCTCCCTCGGTTTTGATCCAGTCTCTGTCTGTGAGCCTTCCCTTGGTGTCCTTGGCCTCTCTGGCTCCCACATTCTTCTTTCCTCCTCAGAACTCTGCTTAATGTTTGACTTTGGTCTCTGCATCTGCCTCCATCAGTTGATAGATGAAGCCTCTCTGATGACAAGTGAGCCAGGCACCAATCTGGTCACAGGAAATGGCCAGTTCAGGCTATTTATCCACTATTGTTAGGAGTCTAAGCTGTGGTCCACGCCATAAACTCTGGGACATTCCCCTGAGGCAGGCTTCCTCCTGACCCAGTAATATTTCGCCCCTACCCAGCAGTCCTCCTCAATAACCTCCCTTCTTACCCAGCAATCTGATTGCTGATGTTTCCATCCCTGTCTGCCCTCAGTCCACTCACGAAATCTTTTCTATTTCCCTTTCCCTTGGAGATCTTGGTGTCCCCCATGAACCCTCCTTATTGCCTAGTCTCTCTGGGTCTGTGGATTATAGCATAGTTGTCTTTTATTTTACAGCTAATACTCACTTACGAGTGAGTACATAGCATGTTTGTCTTTCTGGGTTTGCTTCTGTTTGTAGAAACAAGGCAGGACTCCACCCAGCCACACCAGATTGTCAACAGTGCCTATGGAGGAGCTAGAATTCTATGCCCCCTCAGAAAGACTCCTCACCCTATGAGACACTGAGATTTGAATGTTTGTAATAACTTCAGAAAAATCATCCAGCTGGTTAGTAAAGAAATGGAACACTGGTCCACTGGACCTGAATGACAGTCACCTCTTTGCTGTAGTTTACCATAACAAGTGCAGTTTCCTAAACTAAATGTACTGATCAAGTGCCCCCCAACTATGGGGAATGTTTTCCAGACCCCCACCAGATGAATGAAATTTCAGACAATCAGTAACCTGGCCATGTAACATTTTACATATGAATATTTATTTGTTATCTACAATAAGAGATTAAAAACGATGACAAATAATGAAATCACACGTTTATATGATTGTACTACAACAAAAGTTATTTTAAAAATAAGAATTGTATTTTTCATAATTTTTCAACTTATGTTTTCAAATCGTGATTGACTGTGGGAAGCTGAAGTTCTAGGAAACAAAAACATGGATGAGAGAGGGCCTGCCTGTGAGCATGAACAGTGAGCATGAACGGAAAAGGGAGTGTCTTATTAGAAGGGCACACTGACAATAAAAGCTTCTCCAAGTCAGTCCTGCAGCCACAGTACCTCTGTCTGGGTCCTATTTTGAATGACACATAATTGGCACAGGCATCATTTCACCCCTTCATGCCTGGGATCCTGTTCATTTCATGATTGACTTCTTGGTCTGATAACTTCTAGGGACTCGGTCAGCTGATGAACCTCCTGTTCGCTTTTGTCTCTCAACCTGTTTAGAGCAGCTATTCAGATCACAGAATGGTGTGGGAGAATTGTCTGTATTCTGTCAATCATGTTTTAAATAAACGCTGATTGGCTGGTGGCCAGGCAGGAAGTATAGGCAGGTCAAACCAGATAGGAAGTAGAGGCGGGGTAATAAGAACAGGAGTATTCTGGGAAGAAGGAAGCCATTCCCACAGTCCTGGCCCATCCACTGAAGAAACAGGCTGTGACCTGCCCCACTGAAAAAGGTATTGAGCCATGTGGCTAAATAGAGAAGAATAATGGGTTAATATAAGTTATAAGGGTTAATAAGAAGCCTAAGCTAATGGGCCAATCAGTTTATAACCTAATGTAGACTCTCTGTGTGATTTTTCTCTGGGACTAAATGACTGGGGAACCAGGCAGGACAGAAACCTCAGGCAACAACAGAAGGCCAAGAAAACATATCTTGGACCAAGCTTGGACTAGGAGAGGCAGAGGAAAATGTCAGGAGAAATTAGCCAGGCCTCGGCTCATCTTTCCTGGTCACCCTCTGCTCAAGAAACATGGAGCCTTCCGCTACTAATGAATCCAGAGTCATTCTGTTACACAACACTTTCTACCCATACCAAGGCCTTAAAAATGTCTTAAGGAAATGAAAAGTGTCATTAAGCTGCATAGTATTCATTCATACAACTCTAGGTTACATTCCTATCCAAAGACCACAATCCCATTCCTTTGTTTCAGTTGTTTGCCGATTAGCCTGCCTAGACGAATCTCCATGCCCCTCGGTAACTCACCCCAAACCCAGTCTCATCTCTTGGCCCAGTCGTCAGATGTGAGTGATCACTTGGATTAGTCAACAGCAGCTCTGTGGGCAGAGCCTAAAGCTCTGTATAAATCTATCCAGCAGAAATGAGGGTTATCTAAGGAGCTCAGGAGGTCCCCACTCATCCAAAGATTCCACTGAATCTTCCCTTTGCCTGGGAAACCAAAGTTATCGGTCAATTAGCTAGTTCAAAGCCCTCTTCTCAAGAACACACTTAGTGCAAGAACTCACGAAGCAGCTGCTATCTGTAGCAGCAGAAATCGAGAAACATCTGGGTTGCACCCAGAGCTGCCAATCTTTCTAACTTATTAATAACAGAAAGGGATGACCAAAAACAGCATAAAAGGTTATCAGCAGCTCTTCTTTCCTCCCGAGCATCTTCGCAATGGCCTTGATTGATGCCAGATTTCCTGGCAAGGAATGCAGTGGCTATTTTTAGTTTCCTTTCTATCTGAAGGACTTTTATTTCTGCTTGTGAACCTTTATAAATATTTAAAAGAATGAAAAGGCATGAATGGAAGAACATGTGGTCTCATGGATACCCACCAAAAATGTCTGTAGAAAGTGTGTGTGTGTGTGTGTGTGTGTCGCTGGGGTGGGCAGCTGGGGTGTTGTCTGGAATTACAGAACTACATTGCATGAATAGAGAAAACGTGCAAAGCCGTAGAGAGAATTTCCAAGCCTAAGAGAAACCAGTGCTAATAAGCTACAAACTCAAATCTGTCTATTCAACTGCCTTTCCACATTCAGTTCCTTTTCTCCACAAACTGACCAGCCATGCTTGCCTCCTCCCTTAGAGAAGCAGAAATATTGAGTGGAGGAGTTGGGGTGCAAATCTTAGGTCTTCAAAATAATAAATCCCTTTAATCAGAGACAAGACAGAATTTGCCTCTTCTTAGAATGCCCATCTATAAAATGAAGGTAGGACTAACACCCAAAGCTACTTATGTTCTTGTATAGGATCCTTCTGCATTCTTATAATCTTCACCCAAAATTATTTTTTTCATTTCAGAAGAATCTGAAATGTTTTCTCTTATGTTTTCTCCAATAGCACACTAAAAAGTCAATTTGGCAAGCATCCAGAGTGTCTACTACCCAAAATACCAATCCTAGTCTGTGGGAGGAAAGATCTGGAGAGGATCGTATTCTGTGGTACAACAGTGGGCAGCAAGCTCTCTGGGTCTCTTTGCATGACTTCAAAAGGCTGAACTTCTGTTCCAGAGAGAAGAATTATCTGTCCTCTTCCAGCCTTTGGGGAAAGAGTCTCGATGGATTCGAGCTTTAATTGAGATGTCACCCACCTTATCCATCTCAGGAAAACTGATAATGACATACCCCACACGGTCATCCACATCTCTATAATAATTTGCTAAATGCTATTTATTGTGCAACTGCTGAGCTCGGGCTTGAGGATACTTCAAAAGAACCACAGGTAGTGTGCCTGCTGTTTCAGAATGACAATCCAGCTAGGAACTACAGGAAAAGGATTTGTCAGCCTCCTAGGCATACCAGCCGACCAGATCTCCTGGAAGCACAAAAGAGAAATCCTAGCCATCCAGCAACTGCGTTCCCTCTCACTGATTTCAGTGTCACTGCAGAAGACTACAAATAAGTTTTCCGAAGGTGCCACAAGTAGCTGAAACCATTCTAGAGAAGTTCTCCTGACTCACCACCTCAAACTAAGTCCACATGTGGGGATACGGAGACCCACACCATGTCTCAGATCCTTTTCTTCATTCATTCTGTGTCCACACATTCAAACCTTCAGGGTACCCATCTGGTAGGCATGTCTCCCGACGAATCTCAGTTTTTGTCGAGACTCCAGTCTCATGGTCTTGGCTCATAGACCGTGTAAGGAAAATCATATAAATGCTGAGGTAAGGGTGTCAGCTGGGTCTTAGGGGAAAAATGGGGTATGGTTTCAATGCTTCAAGTCACCATGGCTCTGTACAGCGTTCTGCTCACATGGACAGAAGGCCACCCATTCTCCGTGAGTTTAGTACTGAGGGGAGATAAAGAGATAGAAGCCTTTGAAAGCTTTCAAATCTTCTCTGAAGTACATTAAACACTCTGTTCTCCTGAATATATCTGTCCCTCTGCCTTTTTCTTCCTCACCCACATATAAAGCTTCAGTAAAGCTTTGGGGTTCTTCAAATTATTCCAACTCCCTCGTCACCCCAAATTCCAATATTTCTCTCCAAATTGCTCTTACACGTCCTTAGGGATTCTTCTCTGATCACCATCCACCATAAGAACAGGTCATTTTCCGGCAGCCTTCCTCAAAAGTGCCTGCACTTTGATGAACACAAACTCACTCTTTAAACAGATATTGCTGAGCGCCTACCATACTGGTGGGTCCTGAGATGAGCTCTTGGCAGGCCTGTCTCCTCCACTGGTGGGAACAGCCGGAGAACAGAAACCATGGCATTCATGTTAAAAGACTAACACCTAGCCTGCCTAGTATATTTTGATGCATGCTATGAATTTATTATTATTATTATTATTATTATTATTATTATTATTATTATTATTATTAGTTTTGTTTGTGGTCTGATGGATCTTCCTGCTTCTGTTTCTTAAGTTTGAATGTACAGGCATGAACCACCATATTTGGTTTTAAATTACTTTTTGAACCACCTATGGATTTAGGTTAACAGAGAGAAGACCTAACAGGATAGGAGCAAATTCTATTAAATGAGTCCATTGAAACATCATAATTCCTTTCCAGAGTGGAAGTCTTGACTTTAGAACAACCAAACTCTGTGTCTAAATTTCCCTAAGGGATCCCAGATAGGGATGTAATCTATTCTGTGGGCCCTGCCCTCTCTCCCCTTTTGGCCTCTTGATTCTTAGCATTGCACAAATATTACTCCCAGAAATAGACCTGACCTTTCAAAGAGTAACCAAAATCATGCATTCCAACTGAGGACAATGAACTTGATGCTTTTTTTAAAAGTGTAAGTTTCTGTGCCAGCATAATAAACTTGTTGGCTATCTCCTAAGTTCTCTCAATTTTCAGATAAACAAAAACATGTTTCCCAAACATTGCTTGAATAAAAACATACTGTGGTATTTTTTTCCTTTCTACCTTAGTCAAATATTAGTGAAGCCTTGTAAAATCCAGTTAAGAACCATTCAAATCCCATGTTTTTTATTTTAGACACGTGACACAGTGATTGTGTCACCAAGGACATACTTTGAGGTAAGCACACTTGCTAAAAATTAAAGTTTATGGAGATAAATGAAAAAAAATGGCCTTTGCTTAAAGTAGAGTAATCGCTTTCTCCCAGGTAACAAGTGTCTTGCTGTATCCTGAATGCCATGGTTGTTTTATAGAAGCATCCCGAGAAAGTAGGGGTACTAGTTAATAACTGTCTCCTTCTCTACATCTCATGAATACGAGCAAGGTTTGGAAACATCATACTAGGTGTTACCAAAGAACAAATGTTTTGAAAACTCACACAAGACGGCAGAGGCTTCCTGGCTGCCATCAGATCTTGGTTTAGTAGGTAGACAAGCCAAGATTTAAACCATACCATCCTTTAAAACAAAATGTGTTGGGTGCACTCCGTGTACAGGTCAATATTTTAAGCACTTGGCATTTAATCTTCCTAGGAGTCTATACGGTAAACTCCATCAGAGGGAAGCAAACAGCTGAAGAGCATGAAGCACTAACAGATGAGAACACTGTTGGAAATCTTAGGATAACTGCAAAAGTCCCTCGCCATTTGTCACCGAGTTTATGTGCTGGCCCACTAGGAGGCATTTTCTTTGCCCAATCAGGTTCCCCCTCTCATTTCAACTTTCTCATGTGGAGAAGAGGTAGATGCCTACTTTGCTGGTTTGTTCGGGAAGGTCAGAAACAACATTTATCTAGTTCCTAGTAAAATTGCTGGCACACTAAAATGCTTCAGAATTGTGGATTCTACCAGCATGCATGGCATCCAGCATATGCCAGTACGGTATCTCTTATCCACACACAAAGAGGACCACATGCTGGCTAGCTTCTTATAAAGAGCTATCCCCTAAAATAACATGTGAAGTGCTTCCTCTACATCTCTGTATAAATGTCTGTGCATTTGTCATCCGGGAATTTTTAAGAATGTTCGTGTTCTCCCAAAGCCATCACTGTTAGATAATCTTGAAAAAAATCACGTGCTCTCTGACTTATGGTCAATCATAATTGCCTTAATTGGCTTGAGAAACATGTGGGAGGTTAGTAAATCACATATCTGGGTGTGTCTGTGAGGATGTTTGCAGAGACTGGATCCTGGGGGCTCTGACTTAATGGTGGATTTAATCCTTCCATTTCCTCTGAATCTGGAACCTTGGAAAATGAGGTTTGGCTGGTCAATGTATGTCACTGGGGGGTTGTCCTTGGAGAGTACATCTTGTCTCGTCCCTTTCCTGTGACAGTTCCATCCCATTTCCGGGCACCATGAGTGAGGTAGCTACTCGGCAAAGTCCTTCCAGCCACGGTGGGTGGAAACTGCTGAAACAATGAAAAAAATATTTCTTCATTTAAGTTGTTGACTTTCAACATCTTATCACAACAATACAAAGGCCAAGGAACACACTCTGGTTCTATTTTTTTTTAATTTTGCTCTCTCTCTCTCTCTGTGTGTGTGTGTGTGTGTGTGTGTGTGTGTGTGTTCATACATGCGAGCACGCATGCATGCAAGGTGCCACAGTGCACAAGTGGAGGTTAGAGACCAAGCATCAGGACTTGGTTCTCTTCTTCCACCATGTGGGTCCCAAGCATCAGTTGAACTCAAGACGCTTGGCAGAAAGTACCTTAATCCACTAAGTCACCTCATCAGGTATTGCTTCAGTTTTTTTAAATAGGAGAAGTTGTTTTAATATTTTCTGGTCAACACCCACAGGACAAATGCATTTGCCAGTCCGAATTACTGTTAGCTTTTAAGCACACATGGCAGTGAGATGTTTTATCCCAGTGTGATTTCATAGTGGGGACCAGACATTTGAAAAAACAATCCCTGTAACATTGCCTTCCTCCCTCAGCAATCTGGGTTGGGGGCTGGAAAGAAGAATTCATCATACATGTGAGCATGTGTGTTTACATGGGCCCTCAAGAGTAAGTCATTTCTGCAAGAAGGACTAAAAGCCTATCCTGGTTTGGCAACACTTCATTTATCAGAAAGTAATTCAAATACTCATCCTCTTTCCTAATTAGTCTCACACTAGCCAACCACAGGATCCCACAAGCCACTGTGAGCCTGGGGACATTTGGCAGCCAGGTGAGATGCTCTGAATCCTTGTGTCACTTGCCTTGCCCATGGCCAGAGCTGATGCTAGGCCAGCTCACAGGAGACAGGCCTATCTGTCAGGCTGCTGGGAAGTGGTGCTGGATGATGCCCCTTCCCAGGAAAGCACAGCATGGAAGGGCTGCAGGAGATGCTTTAACTTCACGCCTTCAAGGACAGCCCGGGTATCAGATGCCGATTTGTATGGGGTTTGCAAGAAGCTGAGAGTAGCCAGTGCTATTTTTAGTGAGGAGGCTGGAGGTGTGATTCAGGGGGTCCTGGTTAATAAGTCACCTAGTCCCCGAGTTGAAGAGTAAACAATGACATAAACAGTGTGAAACTGCAATCACACGCCACCTCCACACTTTTGTTCTCACCTTTCCCCAGCTATTTCTGCTTCCCTGTCACCACTTCTGCCACTTCCTTCAGCTGGTTCTTTCAGAATAAAAACAGCTGAGTCTGATACATTTGGTGAAAAGAATGAGATGCCCCTGACCAAGGAAGCTACAACATCTCCTTGAATAACTATCAGGCGGCCCTCGGAGTATTCAAGGAAGCATTAGATAAGTGATCCCCTAAACCATGTCATTGTCACACACTCTATTCAGGACCATCCACTTCCAAATCTCATGCTACTTAAAACTAAAATTCTGAGCGTTGCATTTCTATTGCTTTGCTTGCCACTATCTCTTGGATTACTGAACTCATCTATAAACTACACAGAGAAGAACCCAATGTGATAACTGCACTCTTAAATGGCATAGAGGCTTGAATATCTCAGGTCACTGTTTGTATTTCTAATTGAGGATCTATTTTTTTTATTTATTTTTTTATTTTTTTACTAATTGAGGATCTAACATACAATTCTTTTATATTTGATTTCCCAAATTGCTCCTTTAATTTTATTGCCATATACCCCTCATCTGCAGTGATGGAATTCATAAAGACATTTTTGTTCAAGTGTGGCTCTTTGGCCATCTTAGTCCCCATACCATTCACTTCTCCTTCTCACCTCTCCATCAGTCTTCTTCTTTCAAGATGACCGGGTGATCTTGGTCTTCTGTGTCATAGGTACACAAGTGATTTCATTTATACATTACAGACGGTGTACAACATAAGCTCTACATATGAAAGGAAACCTCTGATATTTGTCTTTCTGGGATAATGTTTGATATGATGATCTCCTGTTCTAGTCATCTTCTTGAAGACAGCACAATTCCATTCTTTTGGGTGCATGGAAATCTATTCTGTATACCACATTTTCATCCGTATGTGAGTTGATAGATAACTAGGCTAATTCCATAATGTGATACTTTGAACAAAGCTGCTATAAATACGGTGTGCAGGTGTCTCTGTCATAGTGTTAGGTGTGGGATATATGCTTCAGTGGTAATTTATATTTTAGAGTTTTGTTTTGTTTTGTTTTGTTTTGTTTTTTGAGGATCCTTCCTGGTGATTTCCATAATGGCATACCACTTCACATTCCCACCAGAAGAAAATAAGGTTCAACTTTGCTAATCTCTCTGCCAACATTTGTCTAATTTTTTCCTGATTGATAATGCTTATGACTGTGATTTGGTGGACTACTAATACAGTTTGAGTTCACATTTCCCTGGCGACTGAGTATGATGAACGCTTTTTCATACTTTAACTGGGCATCTGTACTTCACCTTTTGAGAAATTGCTTTTTGTTTCATTAGCTCATTTACTGTTTGGGTTGTTTAGAGGGGTTATTATTGGTTTAGTTCTTTGTATATTTTAGCCATTAATCTTCTATAAGATCTGTAGATGTCTTCCTACTCTGAAGGTAGCCTGGCTAATTGTCTCCTTGGCTATGTAGAAGTATTTTCATTTTATGCTAGTTTGTTGGTCAATCTTTGTGCTGCTTCCTGAGCGATTAGAGTTCTTTTCAGAGAGTCCTTGCCTGTACCTCTGTCTTAAGACATTTCCCTGTGCTTTCTTTCAATAGTTTTAGTTTCACGTCTGACATTAAGGTCTTTCATTCATTTTTAATCAGTCTCTGTCAGGATGAGAGATACAGCCAACATTTGGGTCTCCATTTTCCCCAGCACAATTTACTGAAGAGGCTTTCATTCCTCTGCTGCATATTTTGGGACCTCTTGCCACTTGTAGCTGTGCCAGTTCATTTCTGGGATCTGCTTTCTGTGTTATCCACCTAAAATGCTTCTCCTGTGCTACTTTTGTTAGTATAATGAGTGTATTTGTTAGTATAATTTAGAATTCAGTGCTGTGATGCATCCAACATTTCTACCTGTTTCCCTGTGACAAAGCTATCTATTCAGAATCATGTGTGAACCCATGTGAATTTTAGGACTTTTTATGTGAAGCATTTTATTGATGTTTTGAACCTTTAGGTCCATTTTGGTCAATAGCCACTTTCATTATTTTAATTCCATCTATTCATGAGCATAAGGGGAGATGTTTTCATCTTCTAGTTCTTCATTAGCTTTTTAATGAGTATTTTTAATTGCTAATTCTATGTGTCTTTTACTCCCTTGGTTAGGTTTATTTCTACATATTTTGTTTAACATTATGGGTGATATTGCTTCCCAATTTCTTTCTCAAGTCCTTTGTTATTGGCCTGTAAGAAAGCTACTGATTGTACATTGGCTGTGTATCCTGTACACTTTACTGAAAGGGTCCATCAGTCCCAGGGATTTGTGCTGCCTGGGGACCTCTCCCACATAATATCATACCACCTGTAAACCTTTTATTACTACTGCATCTTGTATCTCTAGTTAAGATTTCAAACACCATATTAAATGAGTAAAACATTTTCAAAGAAATGTTTTGAGTTTTTCCCATTAGCTATAGCACTGGCTACAACGTCATCATATGTAGTCCTTATTGTCCTGAGGAATGTTCCTTCTATCCAGTTTCATCAGAGGTTTTATGATGAAAGAATGCTGGACTTTGCCATAGGCCTCTTCTGACTCTATTGAGATGAGTATATGCTGGGTTACTTTTATTGGTTTGAATATGTTGACTAACAATCCAAATTTTAATCACAGTGTAAGTGTTAGTGAGTCAGTATAACTCAGTAGAAAACAAGCAGCTGGTTTTATTTTGAAACTTCAGAGAAAGCTGAGGAGAGATGTAAATGAAAATTCCAAGAACTGCAAAAGAGTCCTCTACCTTCTCTTTCCCAAGTTGTGCTGTGTCCTGGCAACCTATATATCTAGAAAGAGTCATGGCTCCTATGTATATATAGGGTTAATTCTATGTATATATAGGGTTAATTCTGTTAATTCTCATTATTTACCAAGTCTCTGTATCTGGACTCCTCTTCAGGCTAGCTTGTGATTTCTAAAATCTCTGCAGAGACAAATTTTCCTCTCTTGGAACCTTAATCCTAATACTCTTAAGGAGTATTTTACTGTAGTCTTTGGTGTTGTGGCAGTAAGATTTTGGTGATGCTATCTTGTCATTTTCATCATCACAGGTAACTAAAAATGTCTATTGTCATATTGAACCTGACCCTTCAGATTCCTAACCCATCATCCTTAGCTTGGATATTGATACCAACCTATTTATCAAATTGAAATACTACTGACTCCACATCAGTTAGTCTGTCTTCAATAGCTGAGTCAACCACCAACTACCAGAATCTTGATGTTTCTGGACTGGTATTGGTACCTCCTCAGTTGCATAAAAGTTAGATGAACATCTTGGAAGAAAACAATATCTAGAAGAAAACTAGCTAAGAAATGAAAAAGAATGAGTATATCTCAGTTTAATGTAATACCAGCCTCTTGACTGTCCCTGCAAACCAGGCACCACATGAAATCCTGTGTGAGACCTCAATGGACATGAGTCTGTCACCGTGTTGAAATGAAAAAAGCTTAATAAAGAGCTCTTGATGCTGACACAGTTACCAGACCAAATCCCTGGCTTTCATCTTGAACATTCAAAAATGCAAATGCAGCTAAGGACCATGTCAGTGGGAGGATGGACTAGAAAAGGATCCATTCACGTTAATAAAACACTTCACGGATGGAAACCATCAGAGTAGCATGTGGTGAAACAGGATCCAGGCACAATCAAAGGCTCAAGAAATTGTTCCTAGATCATAGACTTTGACCAAGACTCTTGGAAATAAGCTTGCCCCTCTTCACTCAGTAACCTATATATCTCACCAAATATCATCTTATCGCATCATCATATAAATCCTATACCTTGATAACTGAGTGAGATGCAGTTGGAGATACTCTAGAGCAAAACGTTATGCTGGAATAAGCTAGTATAACACACACATACACGGATAAACTCTCCTTTCAAGGCAGCATGGTCCAGCCACTAAAGCTTCTTTTGTTATACTTACCTCCCCTTATCTGTTTCATTTGCTTTTTTCTTCCCTTTTCTTTATGTTTGCATAATAGTCAAATGTGGGTTTCCCACAGCCTTTTT
>JAQHUG010000062.1:2859409-2875271 GCA_028555095.1 Dicrostonyx torquatus
AGACACAAAGAATAAATAAAAAATTTAAAAATTTTAGAAAACTACTCTGCAAGCTTACAATTAATAAATTGATGTTTATGGTCTAGGCGTGTATGTTTATTAGTTCACTTGGACCCCCTCTAAACTACAGTTTCAATCACTTATTCAACACATCCTTGTTTGGAACTATGTACCTTAATGGTCTTGGGTACTGGGGGATATACCGTAATGAGCAAAGCTTTCTTTAGAATTGAGGTCCCTGTGTTGTGATGTGTGAGGAGTTAGAAAAGGGGGAAGTTGTTATTTTAGAATCACAGAGTTCTGTGGGAAGAGAATTTCAGGAAGTGTTAATAGGAAGCAGAAAGACCTGAGGCAGGAGAATGCTTTGCATCTTCAATAAGCAGGCAAGACTAGCTTGGCTGAGCAACACCTGTATGACAGATTGTGCTACAGACATCACGTGAGTAGGCAGATCATGGAAAGCCAGGCAAGGTTGATTTTTTTTTTTGAGAGAGAGCAAGAAAAATAATAGAATACTTTAAACAACAGAAACATGATCAGATTTAGATTTTGAAAAGTTACTTACTAGGCGGAAAAGACCCCCAGCCTGATTTAAAAAAAAAAAAAAGTTACTACGTTAGCTACAGAACAAGCCTGCAAATTGTTTCTGAGTTTTCCAGTGGCCTCTTCAGTTCCTTGCAGTCTAAATCTGCTTGCTAGCTTCAAATGCTGCGTTTCATCATATTGCGTAGATAATTGGTCTTCACAATTCTGTGGGAGATGTAGTACAGCCTGAGTAAGAAGTGACGATGTGTTCCAAGCTAACATGGGTCAGAGTTGATACTGAGAACTAAGTCTGTCCAGAGCCAGGTGTCCCTGATCCCCTGATCCGTGTGGAGCCAGACCTTCGTCACATTACTCCGGTAAGTTTGTATTTGATGCTTACAGAGTGCCAGGCACTGGGCTGGACTCAATCTCCGTGGGGAATAAAATCAGCGATTCCTATACTTTGACGGACCTTGCATTCCAGAGAACCTCATAGCTTCTACCCTTCAGAAATTTACACAAAGTGACGCTTTCTTTAAAGCAAAGTGGATATATTCTAAACCGTGTAAAGAGGAAAAAGTGAAGGGTCGTCTCAGATGGAAGCGGAGAAATCAAGGGAATCTGTGTTCTTTCCTAGCAAACATGCTCCTGTTTCCTGAGTCTGCCCTCCAGGTGTCCATGGTGCCCAGAAAGCTCCAAGAGGCTGAGAGGGCAAGGGCCTGGCGGACGTCTCCAGTACATGCTCTCTGCACCTCTCTTCTGTTTCGCCCTTGACACGTTCCTGCTAGTTTCAGGGATTTTTGCAGTTCAACCCCCTCCCAACCATTAATGTTCTTTTATTTCCTTTGAGATCCTGCCCGTCTATCAGTCAGTCCTGACTGCCATGACAGAAAACCACAGGCTGGGCTTAGGCCCCTGGGACTCATGTTCTCAGGGTTCTGAAGAACAGAGAGGATCAGTGTGCCAGTAAGTGCAGTTTGAGTAAGAGCTGTCTCCACGGCTGGGTAAAAGGTCAACTTTCTTCTCATTAGTCCTCCGAGACAAGAGGAAGGGAGTGAGCTCTCTTGGTCTTTTCTCATAAGGATGCTAATTCTGTTGCTGAGTCTCTACCTTCAGGACACCATTTAGTCTTAATTACTTCCTTAGGGGCCTTATCTTCAACTGTCAGTACCCCAGAATTAGGGCTCCAACATCTTCACATCACATCACACTTCCTTGGCAAAACTGGAGCTAGTCTGAAGCCCCTCTGGTGAACAAATCTATTTTCCAAACTCAACAGTACTTAAAATTATTTTCTTATTCTAGAAACTTGCAATGTACAAGATTTGCTTCCCAACTCACATCGGCACCAACACAATCCAAAAGAGGGAGTCAGACCCCAGGTTTTCACTAGAACTTGTTATGGCCTAGTAGTGTAGTGGACAAAGGAACAACAACAAAAAAAAAAAAACACACACACAGGACATCACCAAAGGAATGAAGGAACAAACCCAGTGTCTCTCTAGCCTTCCCCCAGGGTGGTGCTCTACAGGAAGGAACGTGAATGCCTTCCATGAAGAAATAGTCTCTAACACAATGGCAGTACTAAGCGCTCCATCCACTACCCCGGCCATTGTTCTGTCCTTCTGAAAAAAACATCAAAGGGATGCAAGCCAACCTGGCACACACGGGAGCCAGCTTCTCACTCTGCCTGATGCCTGGAAAAGCAAAGTGCCAGAATGGATCTCCCTTGTGAGCCAGGAGGGTAACATGGCCATTTATAAATAAAAGGTGGAGATTAGGATTGCTGAAAGGGGAAGGGTTTTATGCTCTGGTTTTGATCCCTGTCTGGCACTCTCCAGAACTGCCATGTGCCCCACACCTGATAAATACTGGTTTATAAAACGGCAAAGAAGAGAATTGAAACTCATAAATCTATCTCCACCACCCTGGTCTTTTTACGGATCTAAAGGATAATTAAAACCATGCTCTCACTTTGCAAATGAAGCCTCCTCTCTCTGGCAGTCCCATTTCCAATGAACTTGAGGGCAGTGGCAGTGCAGAGGGCGGCCTTAGGTTGATGTTATCCAGGCTTTGGTGGAGCAGCCTAAGGCCTCGAGGGTCTTGGGGGGTGTGCACCACCCAGGGTTGTTGTCATGAACTGGACCTCTACACAGCTCTACAAAGTGCTTTGAACTTGGTTAATGCACAGTGCTAATGAGGCACTGGGCAGGATTTAGCTCTTTCCAGAGGAAAAACCCACAACTTGTTGCCCCAAACTTCAACAGCTACTTTCCAGATATTCACGGACAGAGTGATCCCAAGATTTGTAGGAATGCCAGAAATAAAGGTACAAAACATTTTGTAGCCCTTTCAATGAACGCTCATGAAGGCAACGCACTATCAGGGAAAATGCTTGAACTACAATTGTTTGTAGAAAACGTGTAGTACAAAATGTAACCACATCAGGATGACAGAAGGTAAACGTGAACCATGTTTGCGACGTTTTTCTAATTACCAAGCAGTTTGTAGGCACATGGTTAAGATAAGGAATAATGAAAAGGCCTTTCAGTGGGAAAGCAAACACAACTCTTTGGAGTATTTATCTAAACATATTATGCCTTATATCCCATATCTTAATTTGTTCATTTGATGCATTACTTTTTTAAACTCTCTTATGATGAATTAAACCTTAGGTCATATAACCTCATCCTAAGCCCAGTGTCTTCGTTCTAGAAATGATGCCCTCAAATTTTTTTTAATCTTTTAGCAATTATTTGTTATTGTTATTATTATTATTAATACATATTAATTTTTTCTATCAACCAAAGACAATGCTTTTCATTCTTCAATTGTCCACCCTGCAAGATCAGGATAGCACTGTACAAGTTTGTGTCCCTCCCCCACCTTCTACATTTCAGTGAGGCATAGATACTTCTGCACTGTCAAAGTTGATGGCTCTTATAGCCAGATTTCACCTTTGAACCAAGTCTAGAAATTGAAAGGCAACCAAGAATATCTATTAATCAGAATTTTCATGATTACAGTTTTTCCTTTTTTTCCAAATTGTGGAATACTTATTATTACAATAAAGAATGTTTAATACAGCATAAGGAAATACATTTAATTCATATAATATACTAAATAGAGTTCAAATATAAAATAGTAAGCCAGAGGATATGTTTTGGAGATAGATTTTTCTCAGTTGTGACTAGGCGAAAGGAGTCATCAACTCAGATGTTTCTCTTAGATTATGCTTGGTCTTTTGATTCTTTATTTGAATAATTTACTTATTTCTGTACAGAGAGGATTTAAACCAAGTCCTAACAAATCCTGCTAACATTTTTAGAAGAAGTGCTGTCAGAAGAATACTGTAACAATAAATGAAGGAAGTAATATGTGGTTTATGGGATTCCATTCTCATGAATGGGGGAAAAATCAGAGACATGCAGAGAACACCGTGGCAGTTAATGGTCATGTGTCAAAAGATCGTTCAATAGTCACAGATTTGGAGCAGACAGCTCATAATCTTCACAAATATCTGTGAGAGTCTTTCCAAAAGTCTCCCCGTGTTTGGTATACCACGTCCGTGGTATGTCCAGATGGACATAGTCAGGGTCCCACCAAAAAATCCAGTTTATGAATAAAGGTGTTCTTCTGACTGTTTTCTTCAAATCTTTTACTTTTTAATTCATTCCAGTTGGATTTATTGCAATGGTGGCCAAAGAAGCCATTCGTTTGGTACAGTTCTTTCTTATAATGTTCTGTATTTCCCCAGGTTTTTTTTCTTTTAGATCATACTTTATTTTAGGCATGACAAAGTCAGTTCTAGATTAAATAAAACTACAGATCATTTGCTATAGTTTTAAACAGAGAGAAAAAGTAGAAGAATTTCAGGTAGCATAACCTTTTCCCCTAGGGAAAAAAATCGCAATTTCTCTTCTTTTTTTTTTTTTTTAAGTGGGTCTAAACCACGTATGTGTTCAGGGACCAGAGTAGTCTAGTTGCTATTGTCCTAATGGTCCATGGGATTCGAAGGAAAGCCCAGCTCTCACAACCACTCTTCCTAGGAATAGCTCATGTGGGTTTATTTTGAAGGCAAATGGCTTTTACTACCTTAATTCAAATATCTTTGGTAGGTGAGGTGGGACCACAACTGGGGGGGGAAGCTTTATGTGTTCTTCACAGCTCATGGGTCTTTTAAACTACTTCCCTTCCTCATCAGCTAATATTACCCTCTCTTGATCTCCTGCACACTTGAACTTCACCTACACCTATTAACACAAGCACAGATATATTCTAGACTAGGACCTGGATATGAGGAAGACTAGGGGTGTTTTTCTTAGATAACATTTGTTTTCTTCGATGCATTCTTCTTATTATAATATGAAATATGTGCCTTAAATCCTCTTCTTGGCATTCTTTTCTAGGTTTCTCCCACGCAGTGTTGCTGTCCTGGTCAGTGGAAGGCTGTGCATGTTCCTCTGGGGCCTCACTCCTTTCCAGAATCAGTGCCCACATGCCCTGTGCCTGGTTTGCATATATTAACCCACATTTCTCACAAAGTTCTGCATTTGCTGCCCTTTGGTACCCCTCTCCTAGTACACCTGAACTTCCCGAGTCATACCGTTAATGTGAGCATCCTCTGTGTGGCTAATCGGCAGCAGAGTGAGCGTGCTATCCGACTCCAGAGTCAGAAACATGGGGGAAATTCCCTAAATGCTCTCTAGTGTAAGCCTTAAAAAGAAAGCACGAGAGAGATGCTTTTTATCGTTCTGATCGTTATCATACCTGTCTATGGTAATGACGCACAGAAGAACCTAACGCAACAGCTACGCATTTCTCTCTCATACCCAAAAGGCAACAACTTAAAGTATGGGTGACCAGCCTCTCACAGTTAACTTCACAGCTCTCCAGTCTGAACTCCTTGCTAGTTGAGATAATGAGCGTCTCTGTATATGTCGATTGCATTAGAAGTTTCTGACTTGTGTTAGAAGGCATTCTATCCAGCACAGGTACTTCCTCAAGAGCCTCCCCAAAACGGGTGAGGAGGAAAGGAATTTCTCAAGTCCTTAAAAGTAAGTGAGGGGATGGGGATACCATTCCATAGACAAATACTTAACAACCAAGCATGAGGGCTGGAGCTCACAAACCCAGGCAGGTATGGCAGCCCCCTCTAATATCGGACTGAGGAGAAGACAGGGGACTGCAGGAACACGTGGGGTGGCTGGCCAGTCTAGCAAATCAGTGCACTCAGGACTCAGCTAGAGACCTGACTTCAGCAAGTAAAATAGAGAGCAATCAAAACAACAAATGCCCATCTACATGTACCCCCACACATATGTGTGACACACGTGTGGACACATGAACCCTTATGTATGTCACACACACACACAAAATAAGTGAAAAAAACAAAACCTATCAACAAACTCACCCTTTGCCAAAATAAGTCAATGTTAGGTCAATTGGGTATTCTAGGTTGGAAACTTACCTGTCTAAGAAATAAAAACTATCGCTCCAATGTTTTCTGTGTTGTTTTTCATAGAGCAATCCAATCTCTCTCTCTGTCTTTGACTTTGTCTCTGTCTGTCTCTCTCTCCCAATATATACCTTCAAAATGAACTTTTTAGAATCTTTTTTGCCATATATTTAAGCATAACTTTTATTCATTTATGATGCTAAATATCCAGATACCATTACAACTGCAATCTCTTCTATCCTTTGGATGGGTATTTATTTAACTGGTGTTTTAGTACCTGTTTAGTATCAATAATGTTCCAGGTTCCAGGCAGTATGTTAGGAAACAGGCAAACAGTAATACACAAAATGTAAGGCCTGCTCTGAAAACCTCTTCCCAGTGAAGAATTAAGGGTAAAAACAGCAGTACAGTACACTATAAAGAACACAGAATCTCAAGACAAAACATTCAGATTTTGCTCCCTAGTCTCCTTAACAACTGAGTAATGTATTTTAAGCTCAGTTTTCTCAAAATTAAAGCAAAGATAAAGAATAAGACTAACTTCCTCACAATATCATGATGAGCATTTATTAAAACAGTTCCTATAAAAACAAACACAAATCAACTGAATAAAACCAAAAACCTAGTGGAAGCTGGCTTTATGGGAAAAGCTGGCAGCATCAACTACTGGGGAAACTGAGACGGGAAAAATCTCTTGACCTAAGCATTCAAGACTAGACTGGACAATGTAAGGAGACCCTGTCTCAATCAATGGGGAATCTTTGAAGTTCTGAGCATGGTGCTGCACTCTGCAGTCCCAGAGCTGGAGACTGAAGCGGGAGGATCTTGAGTTTGAGGCTAGCTACTCTAGCCTAAATAGGAAGACTCTGTCTCAAGAATAAAATAGTATCTGAGTAGACCATGGATCGTACTGATCCATTTTGCATTTTTTTCTTTCATTTACTAATAGCAAGTCTTTCTTGGAAGGATCCCTGCTGTAGCTTGCATTTCACTTTCCTTCTTATGTGTTTATCTTTATGCTAAAGACTCACCTTTAGTGTGGAACGTCATGTCGTTATTGACTTTGAATCCTTTTCACAAACTGAACTAAATCCCCTTGAGATTCCACTCGTATCCATTTTAGAAAGATCTTGGAAGTTCTGGGGTTATTTAAATTAGGCCTTCTTTTTAAATTTCTTATGAAACTTCCACTTTTCTCAAAATATAGATCTGAATGCTTTTTATTTTGCTCTATTAACAAATATATGTGTTCTATTAAGTATGTGTTCAAATACTCTTTTACATAATATCTGTATGACATTGAATAACTCCACCTAGATTCTGTACCTCAATTGCCCCTATTCCAAATAATGCAAACATTGTAAGCTAGGTAGGTATGGTGTGTGTGTGTGTGTGTGTGTGTGTGTGTGTGTGTGTGTATCACTGGTGCAGTGTGTGGTGGAAGAGTGGTTTATGGGTGTAGGGGGAAATGGTGTACATGTGCAAAATATGTGAATTCTGACCTTCCCTCTTCTGAGTCATTCATGACACATTAAATATAAATAAGATGCATTATAGGACAAACTATGCCTTCTAATATTCATATGTTGAGGTCCTAACCCCTAGTACATCATACTGTTTGAAGAAAAGGTCCATAAGCAAACAGTTAAGTTATAATGAACCTACCAAGGTGGAGCTTATCAATACCATAAGAAAAGGAAACGTGAACACACAGATGACAGGAGCATGTGTGTGCAGAGCCACCTTCTGAGGACAAGGCAGCAAGAACACAGCCATTGAAAACCAAGGGGACCCACCTAGGCATCCTTCCCTCATGGTCCCGTCAGAAACCAATTTTGCTAGTGTCTTGACCTCTGACTTCCAGTCTAATATCGTAAGAAAATGGACATCTATTGCTTACCTCATTTATGGTATTATTTTATTGCAACCCAATAAGCTTTATATGTGTATGTAAATGTGCATATACATATATACACACATAGATATAGATTTACACACAGAATTTTATTGACTCCTCTTGCACTTTTATTTTTTTAAAAATTTCCCTTAGGAGGGTTAGAATTCTGATAGCCAAAAGAAAAAGAAAAAGCAAGAAAAGTTATTAAGTGTTTGATATTCAGAATGCAAATGTTCAGTCTTTCTCAGAACAATGAACCTGAATGCTAGGCTTTAACAGGAAAGAAATTTTCTCACCTAAAGTTTCCTGTGGCTACATCAGTGCCTGAACAATGCAAATGATTAAATGAAGTCGAAGAAAAGCAAGCACACAAAATGTGTTCTGAGAAAGGTGTTTAGAGAGAAAAGAAGACCAAAAAAGTCTCACCCCCTTTCTTACTTTAAGAAAGAAAAGGAAGGTGGATAAAGAAGTTGCAATTGGGGCTAGCAGCTAAGAGAACTTGCTGTTCTTACAGAGGATCCAAATTCAGTTCCAGCACCCGCAATCAGAAGGCTCACGACCATTCCAGTTCCAGGCATCCTCTCCTAGCCTCTAACAAGCACCTGCACTTGTGTGAACCCACCCCTACATAGATACATATACATGTAATCTCAAAAATAAAAGTAATTTTTAAAAGGAAGTTCTATGCTTATTTTCATACATGACCTCTGGATGTCATTTTGAGCAGGGCATTAGGGGCCTGGATAAAATACCTGGATGGGCAGGACAGATGCCAAGGTCACAGTAGCTGCTGAGGTACTTCCTACTCCATGGGAGGCTGCAAGTCTCCAAGGCATGGTGCCCAGCTGCACAGACTCACGCCTGAATACCCAGAGGCACAACAAAACATCTGGACAGGGGTCACAGACATCAGTATTTAGGGAATCTTCCCAGCTCAAGGTCAAGAACCTGTTTGAGAAGACAGGCAATCAGATCAGAGCTGCTTCTAAACCAGCTCAAGAGAAATAAGTAGAAACAGATGAGAAAGGGAAGGGACAAAAGATAGCGGATGGGGAGGAAAAATAGACCACTCCAGAGCACACTGCATGGAGGAGGGTCATGATCAGAAGAGCGGGCTCTGAGGCTGGGCACTCTAGAATGTGTGTGGGATACAAGAAAGCCAAGCACCAAAGACCTCAGGAAAGCAGGAAAGATACAGACGAATAGGATCTCTAACCCCTCACTAGATGATAGCATCATTAGAAGGGATGGGAAGGACCATAGACTTAGCCATAGGAGCCAGACACAGAAAAGGACAACGCCTGCCTCAGAGGCCCTCAGTCCAACCAGTTACCCTCCTCAGGGATCAGAAGAGCAAGAGCTGAGGCTGACAAGGAGATCTGATCTTTCCCCACCACTTGGATGTCATACAAACATTTGACCACCCCTGAAAGAGTAGAGACAGAAGGGAAAAGAAATTCAAAAGACCAGACATTTACCCAAAGATGCATGTGTTACACAAGCAGTTATACACAAACTCTAGGCTGGAAATCTGAAGCACCATTGTTTGACAAGTTCACACACACACACACACACACATACACACACACCAGATCTTACTAAAGGAACAGTGAGTCATGCAGAAGGGTTAAAAGCAATATTTTCTGTGCCTCACAGCACTGCATACATGTACTACCCATGTGTGCCGTGTGCACACGCAGAATAGATATTGAGTGACTTGTCTGTCTGCCATGCTAAGAGAGAGGAGAAACAACCCCCTGCCACACAAAGCAATGCATCTTAGAGGAGGATCCATGACTCAAACTTGTCAGCCAACAAATAGGTCTCTATTTCTTTAGTTCCCTCCTAATTCCCATTTTAAAATGTGGGTTGAAGTATGCATCCTTCTGCGCCCACCTCCGCTCACTACCCATTCACAGCTTCTCATGGGACATAGACCTGTGTGATTCCAGCCTTCTCCACATCTTAAAATATCAGACTTGTGGTTAGATACACTGCGTCGTGATCAAATTTAACAACACCGGAGACCTTAAAATCTTTATTCTATTGAAAGAAAACCAAGATATAAATGGTTAAATTAACTCAAGCTCATCATTTCGAAGGAGGGTGTTGGCCTGAAACCCAGATACACTTTTTACTTTGAGACAGAATTTCACTGCTAAGCTAACCTCAAGCTTATCGTCTTCATGCCTCAGCCTCCACAAGGCTAGGCTGAAAAGGCTGTACCACCAACATCCAGCTCATACTTCTGAAGGCTTATCTGCTACCCAAGCCTACCTCTTCACCGCCATCACTTCTCACTTGTGTGGACCCACTGCTCCAGCAGCGATGAACCTTCTGCCACAGGCTTGGTGCCACTGTCTCCATAGTTTACCACTTCTGCTGTTCCAGGGTGCTCAGACTTGCTCTGAAAAATTAATCCTGTTAGATATTAGTATAGCCACTCCTGCTTGTTTCTTAGGACCGTTTGATTGAAAAACCTTTTCCCAACCCTTTACTCTGAGATAATATCTGTCTTTGTGATTGAGGTGTGTTTCTTGTAAACAACAAAATGTTGGATCCTGTTTTTGTATCCATTCTCTTAACCTGTGCCTTTTTATAGGTGAGTTGAGAACATTGATGTTAAGCGATAATAATGACCAGTGGTTGTTAACTCCGGTTATTTTCTTTTTGGTGGTAGGGTTTGTGTGGTTCCCTACTTTGAGTTTCTTTGTCTAATCTGGGCTTAGGTCAGGACAAAGTTTTTTTTTTTCTGGAGGAAAACTCAGTGTTTGATGCTTTTACAGCCCTTCCTTATATTATGTCCAGAAGTATACTTATTCCCTTCTTCTTATTTATATTTTTAAAGATTTTCTTATCTTTATTTTATGTGTATGAGTGTTTACTTGAATGTATGTGTGTATGTATGTATGTGTAACATATATGTACCTGGGGCCTAAAGAGACCAGAAGAGGGTGTTGGATCCCTTGGAAGTGAGGTTACAGACTTGTGAGCCATCATTTGGGTGATGCTATATTTCTTTACTTCTTTGTAAGCTGCTTCCAAGTAAAGGTATATCCCATAAGAACAGGGTCCATAACACACAATGAACCCCATATATATCATCCACATACAATAATTATAGTATATACGGGAATGATGCCCATATATTATAATACACAATAATATACACGTAAGGAAAAATAAAGTTCCTGATATAAACAATGTAGCTACAGTCTCCTGAGATATTAAATATATTCTAGTGTTGATAATATACTAAATCTCATTTTGGGACAAATTCTCCAGGCTTTCACGAATACTAGAGGAGTCGTAATAATATTGAAACAGGTTTGTCCTGTCCACCATATTGACTGCCATACTGGCTGCCAAGATGATGCCACGCTGACTCCCACGAAGACTGTCACGCTGACCACCATGCTGACTGCTACACTGATTCCCATGCTAATTGTCACACTTACTGCCACTCTGACTGCCACACTGACCGCCATGCTGACTGCATGCTGATTACCACGCTGACTGCCATGCTGGCCTGGCTGCATTTACGAACATCAGGCAGGCACACGGTTTCTTTCCCACCACCCTCCCTCTCATTTTATAGCCTTGTTTGGACTGGAGCTCTGGTGTGAATATTGGAGTGTTTAGCTTCGCTGTGAAACAGAGACCTATCTCAGTGACCCCACTCTTCACCTGCCCTTCTTATCTTCAGCACTGTGTTTTTAATCTCCACGATACTGGCAATATTTTCCCCTAGGCCACGGAATGAGAAAAACAGCTCACACAGTGAAAAGTGATCCGCGTTCAGCACAGTCTACCCTGACAGGCACTGCCAGCAGCAGTAGCATGACCATCCACAAGCTGGACATCTCCCTCCTAAAGTCAGACTGATCCCCTCGGGCCCCAGCCTCCATGCCTGGCCTTCCGATCTAGTGGGTCACAGGCAAGCCCCACGCCTTCCCACCTTTGCATTTCCCACCCACCCTCTTTCTTCCGGTGCATTAATTCATACAAAATACATATTAATAATCTGTGAAACTGGGTCCCGAGCACAGGAAGGCACACAGTAACACACAATCCTTCCTTTGTTGCTGCCTAGACCAAGCTCCATCTCCTCTGTTCACAGCTGCCCTTCACGCGTCTGGCCTTCCATGGTGTGGCAGTGTTCCCATGTTCCGCAGTTACAGTGCAACCATCTCTCTCCTGGATGTTATGGCTTCGTGTGTATTAGTTCCATCTTCACAATTCTTTCAGGAACTTCTTCTTTTTCTTTCTTTTTTTTTTTTGAGGGGGGGGGCAGGGAGTAGGACAGGGTTTCTCATCCTGTGCATCCCTGGCTGTGCTGAAACTCACTCTATAGACCAGGCTGGTCTTGAACTCACAGAGATCCGCGTTCCTCTGCTTCCTGAGTGCTGGGATCAAAGATGTGTGCCACCAATGCCAGGCTAAGGGAACTTCTGAAATGAAAGACCTCATCCTTTGTTCCTGAAATATTTCCTTAATAACCCCTAAAACAACCACAGAGGGGTCCCTGGCCTAACTACCCAATACTTCTTCGTCATTAATTTTGTTGTTATTTTCAGACCCTGTCTTCTGACTGGCTTGGAATTCACTCTGCAGACCAGGAGCTCTGCTTCCTGTGACACAGAACTAAAGGGGAGTGCCACTATACAGGAACAGCGTGCTCTTTGTTTTTTGTTTGTTTGTTTTAGTTTTTCCTTTTTATCCTTCCTTCTGTTATTTCTGTTGTTTACTATGCGTCATTTGGGATGAAGTTTCCTTTTGGGATGAAGTTTCCTTTGGTACCAAATAAAGGCTCTTCAGGATGAAAAGAGGAAGAAACTCGCATTCTATCTTTCTTTAGCTATAAACAATTCAAAATGTCCCATCAACTCTGACCCAAATGACTGAGTTGGGAGAGCAGAGGTGACAGTGGCAAGAACACTGGGCTGACAGAGTGTTAGTGTCAGGAAACTTCTCTGGGTTCTGCCAGTTTGAGGAGCTAATGAATCTAGCAGGTTGAGTTCCTTTGTCACATGTGCGCACTGACATTGCCAGACCCAAGGGTCAGGGAGAGCACATGTGAGCCGTCAACTGTCTCTTCGGAACGACAAGAGCAAGCCAGGCTGGCAGAAGCTGCGCAGGGGCAGGACCAGGGTTTCTGGGACCCGGTCAGGCAACGGAGAGAAACCTGGAATGGGGGCTGGAAAAAGAAAGGAGGCCTCTCTGTCTTGACCCAGAGTGGGAACAAGGTGAAAGGGGAGAAGAACCCTGGGCCAAGGCAGTGACCCAGAAGACCCGAGCAGAAGTAAAAGCAGATGCGGAACAGAAGCTGTCAATGTCCGGGGGGACACGGGGTCTGCCCTGAAGGAGATGACCCTGAGTAAGATGCACTGTTGTTGACGTGTCTTGACTGGGATTGGCACTCAACAATTAAAACTGGACAGCCACAGGCGTGGAGAACTGCCCAGAGCACACAAAACACTTTGTCCCTCGGAGTGAACAAGGAAAGGAACGCGCCCTGTCCTGTCGAGCCTGGAGGAGTGACCCTTCCCATAACTCATCCACTTGACACACAGACACCACGCTCATTATCCACGCCAGGTCCCAGAGACTCGAGTTATGTAAGACACACTCTTTGTCCTCAGATTGCATATTAATCACCCACGCCAGCACAAATCCCAGAACTCAAAACCACCATCACCATATCCTGTGTGCGGATAGTAATGAAGGCTGGAACAGGGTGCTGGTGGCTCTGCCGGGGGAACCAAAGCAGCCTGACCTCTCACCCAGATGATGCCTTCATTGGAATTTTTGAATCACAGGTCACAGACTAAGTTTCACTTCTAGGCAATAGAAAGGCATGGGCCGACTTTTAAGAAGCACGAAGATACCACTGAAATATCAGTAGGTCTTTCTTTTCTGGATTCTCTTCCTTACACCAACCCACACTGCCATTCCTGGACAGGCCCACCCTGAACTCAGTGTTCCTTCTGTGAAGAAAAAAAAAAAGCTCACCAGCTGTGACCGATGTGACTGTTGATTCTCAGGGCCCCCAAGAGATACCTCAGCTCTCATGCCAAAATCAGCAGAGTATACCCAGCTGGGATTTGGGGAGATCTGAATGGAGAGCCTTCTTATTTAAAGTACGTATTTCCAATGCACTGTCTCATAATCGCCATGCTATGACCCCCATTATGATGAGGAAATTGAGGTTAAAAGAGATGAAGCAATATACTCCTAAGTCACTAACCAATTAAGTAACAAAGTTAACCATCAAATGGAGGTGAGGTCCCTTCTCATGTCTCCATCTGTGGGCACCTTTCGTTCGCCCTGCGGCTGCTTTCTTCCCGCTGGCGAACCTCTACAGATTGCAGGTGACATACACCCATGCAAAATCACCTCGGCAAAGTCTTTGTGAACGGTATTTCCTCCAATGAGCTAGCTATCCTTTAGTTCAGAAGGCCCTCCTCATTTCTTAGAGGTACACTGGCTGAGGCATCTCTGAGCACATGGTGCGGTCTTTAGTTTTGCATGACCGTCCATTTGACTACTGAGCGTGTGTGTGTGTGTGTGTGTGTGTGTTTGTGTGTGTGTGTGTGTGTGTGTGTGTGGATTTTGTCTGTATTTTTTATACCCTAGGATCTAGCCCCCAAGGCGGATATGCACCAAGTGCTTCCTAAGCGTTTCTGGAATCCAGGTCTCTTTCACTCCAAATCTCAGGTACTTTCCATCACCGCAGATTTCCTTCCTCTTCCTCACAACCTTCATAAGTGGAGTGAGATCAATAGAAAACCTGATTTATGAAGTGTACATTGAAATTGGCACTACTGTAGGTGGTATCAAATTCCCTACACATGAATAATAATAGGACATAAAGGGAGTTCTTTAAAACATATGAAGCGTTTGCTTACTTCTGGAATTTTCCGTTTAGTCGCTTTGCACCTTGGTTGATTAGAAGTAACTAAAACTTTCCAAAGTGAAGTGTGGGTAAGGAGGGATTCCTGAATTCATTCTCACGGATGCCTCTCATCAACCCAAGTACAAATGCATCTTCTTCCCCAGGGTCTCCTTTAACACACGAGGGCCTTGGGTAACAATTCAAATAGAAAACAGCATAGTATAATTCTCAATGTCACACGCTACATATTCAGCTCGCTGACAGAGACATCAACCAGTATCCGTTCTACGTCATCTCCCTTCGCGAAAAGCTCTAAGGCCCCAAAGGAAACTCAGAATGCTCAGCCTCCAATGAATCCTGCACATAACAAGAAAGGATGAGGAGAGAGCACCCCATTTCTCCCTACCTCTGTCCCGTCTCCCTGGTCCAAAACTCAGGCTCCATCTAAGGAACCCTGGCCACCCATGAGGCCTACAAGGTGATTTACCCCCCAGGCCAAACACCCCAGGACAAATCCTGGGGAAACCCTAGAAAGACACCACCTGTCATCTGGACAAGAAATTCTGGGATCTCAAGTCCCCGAAGTGTGATGTAAAACATGTGGCTGGCCAGAGTTCCTGGAAGATCATCAGGTCTAGTTCTGTAAAGAAACATTGTTGCCAACACCAGGGTGCTGACTTCCCCTTCTCTTAAATTCATAGACAAACAAAAGCCAGTTTCATCTAGAAGTGACCACCAGAGTGTGCTTTGTTTCTAAGGGAGCTGAATTCTTACAACCTCCCTGTTGCAAAAGAGGAGGCAGGAGCCAGTCTTCTTGCCCAGAGGGCTGAGTGAGGAAAGGCTGGTTAGACACGCATTATCTCCCTGTCCTTGTTGCTGAGATAGCAGATCTAAGGAGGGACAGAATTTCAAGTGCCACAGGCTGGGCTTCCAGCATTTTCGCTGATAAAAGAAAAGAGAGGGGAGGCAGACCAAAAAAAAAAAAAAAAAAACCAAAAAAAACAAACAAACAAAAAAAAAAAAAAAAAAACCAAAAAACCCTACATACGCCGGTAAGTTTCCCTTTGGTTTAGGGGGTAAAAGCAAA
>JAQHUG010000062.1:2876357-2901550 GCA_028555095.1 Dicrostonyx torquatus
GGGAGGGCCAGGAACAAGGGGAGTAAATGTAAATTTTTCTTGTAATAAAAATAAACAAATATGTGTGCGAGTCCCCATCAACACGTTGACGATGGACTTACTAGGAGGAGCTTGTGTTTCTCAAAGCTTAGGGCTCTTTTCCTTCTGGCAATGGAGCTGATTTTAAAGGAAACAAGTCAGTGTCTGGTTTTCAGTATCTTCAATATCTGCAGTTCTTGCTTTCTGGTCCTGATACCAAGAAGTGCAGGAAAAGACAGGGGCAGGAAGACCTGATTGACAGTAGTGGTAGGTCAGTCCCTAGGAAAGGCTAGTTTGGGGATGGGTGGAAAATTTCTAAGAGAAATTAACTTCAAAACTATTTGACATATTGAGTTCTATTGACTGACTCCTAAAATATCTTGTATTTTGTGGCTATGTTATATCACAGACCGGGGGGTTGTTCATATTAATGAAACTGAGACTAGAGTTTGATTTGGAAAACATACTTTTTCTACAGTTATATTTCTACAGTAAGATAATAAGATTATATCCAGGAGAAATAACTTGACCCAGAAACAGAGAGGTAGCAACATTTGAGCTGTTATTAAGAGAGAAAATAACTAGGGTTTTATGAAATTCGAATCTTGTCTTTTACCAAGCAATAATCTCTAAGAAAAGAAGTTGTGGAGATATTTTCACTCATTATACAACTTCTCCTACCTGAGCCAAAATAATTAAAAGTTTTATTTTGTATCTCTAGTTCTTGCTGCTCACTTTCTCTGAAAAAGACTTTTCATATACAGTCACACACACACACACATGCCTGTGCATGCAGTTTGACAATATTTACTAGCCCAGTGTATAAAGGTTTTGCTGTATGAAGATCTGCTTCCTGAGGATAGAGGTCAGCCAGCATCTCTTATTCAACTGCAAACTGTTCAGTCTCAAGCAGACTCATGCACAAGTATGTATGTAATAAATATTGACCTATGGAAGGGAATGGGATCAACGGATGGGAAACGACATTGTCTATGCAAAGCTTTCCCTTGAACAGCTTAGATTCGCATTCACAACTTTATTCCCAAACACAAAGAAAACGTGGGAAGGTGAGGTAGTTCTTTGTCTAAATGCAACGACATCCGAAGGAAGATAAGAAATATTGAGTGTCTACCAAATACTTATTCTTTCCTACCATGCATTTCATCTTAGTTACCTGAGAAATCTTTCATATACCATTCAAGAAAACCTAGGCTCAGAAAAGTATAGTTAGTTCAAGAGACACAAAACTGCCAAGTCTGCAGAGTTCCAGCACCTTCAGTGCCCCAGCCTCTTTGAGTTTTCCTCAAATGCTTCCTAGGAATCTGAGTCATCTTTCATTTCACTGAAATGAAATTCCGAAAGTTCTCTTTCAAAACGAAAGGTTTCATCTGCATTCACAAGAAGAAAAAAAGAGAGAAAGAGAGAGAAAGGAGAGAAAACTTCCTCTGACCAGTGGAAAAATAATCCAAAGCTCTGCTTGCTGGCAAAGGGCCCAATGGTGTGGGCCAGGCTGTGAAAGAGAAGGAGACAGATTCTCATGGAAAGCAACCACTCCACCCACTCATATTTGTGTTTCTCTGAGGTTAACCCAGGGCCCCACCACTGCCGCCTGCACAGCGCTTTGGTGACTGTTCCCACCATCAGCACGCAGATAGTGGAGGGTGGTGGCATTAGAATCTTATCACCCCTATTAAAAGATAAAGCCCCCAACTCAACCCTTATCAATAGAAGCTTCAAGCACACCAGTCAACCTTACAAGGGAAGGAGACAGTGTGTTTCTGATCGTGGTTCAAGTGGGATCCAGGCAGCATGGGCCTAGCCGGCATGGCCTTGAAAGAGGTAATTAAAACCAGAGCGGTCTGCTTTCTTTTGATATTAGCCAGACCTTCTTTTGAGGAAATATATGGTAATAAAATGGATGAAATGGGGGGTAAAAAGAATTAAATCAACATCCTTTTTTTTTTTTTTTTAGAGTCAACCAAATGCTTTGTGGAAAATCTTTGTTCCCTCTTCATGGATGGTTTACAGTCAGTTTGGGATCTGAGTCCTCATTACTCATCTCCCACTCACTCACTCACTCACTCACTCATTCATTCATTCACTTGTTCATTCATTCATTCACACATTCATTCAATGAGTAGTTTTGGAACGCCTCCCAAAAGTCGTCCTGTATTAGATACAGAAATATAAACCCAAATTAAACAGAGTCCCTTTCCCTGAGGACAGAGAGGACATGGTAGCTAGGAGGATATTTGGAACAGAAAGTAGGCTAGCCTACCCCACCTGGCTTTAGCTCACACCACAGATGCCCTTCTCTCTCCATGCACACAGCACTCTACAATCATGTAAGTAAGTGACTCACAGCCTTGTAAAGTGCCCACCCTTCCCCTTTCCAGCAAGTGGTATCTTCACTTTCTCCTTTTGGTACAAGCCTGCTATTCTCTCCTCTCCTCCCATTTAATTATTACCCATCCTTTGAGATCTTCAGGTGTCTATTTACGCAAAAGCCAACAAAAATATGATGCCCACTATGGGCCATCTGCTGGCCAATCCCAGTGAACCCCTCACATTCCAAAGACTTTATAGTACATGGTAGTTTTCTGAACATTTGTTTCCTCTTCTGCTATATCAAGCAAGCTAAGAAAGAAACAGACCAGGTTACAATTGTTTTGGATCCTACCACAGTGTACAACAGAATGGGTATTCAACAGAAGTAAGGGAAGGGGTCTATTTTTGTGCAAGGATTTAACATATTTGGTAAAGGAGGAGGTCAGCTTAGAGACTGTAAAGAAACAGAGAAGCCTTTATGAAAAAAAGTGCTGTCCTAAATCTTGAATGATTATCATTAAAAACTGGCTTTCTTCAGGGGGGTCTCACTGCAGAAAGAAACCACTCTTAAGGGTAGCCTTATGCCCAGCAGTAGACGGCCAACACAAATGAACTCAGCAGCATCTTTGGAGGTTCTTTGTCTCAAATGCTGTGTCAGGGCATTTTGTTTTAAACTTAACCTGGCAGGTCCCTTGAGTATGTCTCATGCTTTCTAGTCTTATGTTTTAATGGGTTTCCTGTGTGTGAACACATGTGTCTCTGTGTCTATATGTTTCTCATGACTTTTTCTTGGCCCTTTTTCTTTCTTTAGTTTAGTTTTAGTTTGTTTAGGCCTATTCTGAGTTGTTTGTTTTTGTTTTATCTTATTTTATTTTATTATTATTCCTCAGATGTCTGTTTGTTTTCTAAAGAGAGACAGAAAGGGTGTGGATCTGGAAGGGAAGGGAGGTGGGTAGGAACTAGGAGGAGTTGGGAGATGGGAAACCATAAACAGAATACATTGCATGGAAAAAATATATTATCAATAAAAGAAAGAAAAGATGGAAGAATAAGTAAATTAAATTAAATTAAAAGAACATAAGAGGTCAGAAACCAGATTTCAGACGCCACAGCCAGCTGTGCTCTGGGGTTAGTGCTGCTATAAACCTTCATCAGAGAAGCTTCTCTTTTGCAGGGGTGCAGTGGTTAACACAGAGATTCAAAAATACTCAAAGTGTGGAGAGTCAGTGACTATGAAACCTTTGCTCTAATTGGAGCATCTGTATCCCCCTCTTCCACCACAAGGCTCAGAGAACTCGTGCAAGAGGCAATAGAGAGAATGCAGAAGCCCTTAGGAGGATTGCTGCAAAAGTGTGTCTCTGGCCATCACCCCCTGCTCATGAACCTACTGTAACTATGCAGCTATGGTTACCTGCAAAAGGCTTGCACAAGGTTCCAGTGGCTACCATTTCATTACAATAGGAGAGGAGCGGAAGAGGCCCCACCCCTCGCTGAAGAGCTATGAGGGTTTTGTGTTTGTTTGTTTGTTTGTTTTAAGGAGAGACCAAAGTAGGGGAAGAATAATTGGGAAAGAAAGTTGTCACAGGAGTGGCAGGGAGAAAGATGGCAATGAGAGGGTCAAAGTTTCACAAATTCTGCACATGCATATATGAATTTGTCAAAGAATAAAATGAAATACAAGCACAATACACACTATTAAAAGATAAAAAGAAATTGGTGACTTCACAGATGTATAAATTTAAGAAAAAAATATTTCCAGGCAAAGGAGCCAGTGAATGTAAAATCAAAAAGAAGAAATGAACTTTCAGAGGAATGTCGGTGTCCTGACACGGCTGGAATATAGACCCAAGCAGTTTTATGTGTCCAGTTGCCTGGGTGAATGGGCAGTACACATCATCTCTGGGTATGAGAGTGTTTCTGGACAAGACCGACGTTTAATTCAGTAGATTGTTTGAAGAACTCCTACCCTCACCAATGGAGCCAGGCATCATCCCAAGCCACTGAGGGCTTCCTAGAACAAAAAGACAGAGGGAAAGCCAATCACTCTCTCCCTTGGCTCTGAAGTATTCAGCTTCTCCAGATCCTCAGGATTTTGGACTTTGAGGCTTGACCCTCCATTTCATCTCCATCCCAGGTCTCAGGACTTCAGAGTCAGACAAACTTTACAGGTTTCTAGCTTGTATAAGGCTCATGCTGGCACGTATGTCATAATAAACCCCTTCGATTGTTCTCCATATACTACATTGCTTTGCTTTCTTTGAAGACATCTGACAAAAAAAATACATAGGTCATCAAGTGGTTAAATATCAAAAGATAAGGTTGAAGCAATATACATGGAGCTGGCCAGGGGCTTCGCACACAAATAGAAGTTTGTCTTTATCAGATAGGTGTGTAGCAAAGGACATAGTATTTATTTCCTTTCACTGAAAGTACCTGCACATAAGAACATTTTTTTCGGAGCACCAACACCACAACACAGCATGAATAGTAACTGTAGTGTTGCTCGCCGAATCTGCATGAATTCACATTAATCAATGGCTTTTTTTCATATCTCTTCTTGATTCTAATGGCATGGGTCATGGCAGAACTTAGAAAACCATAACAAAGCAAAAATCAGTTTTTACACAGTGGTAAATTGGTTCATCGGATCCTTCACTCTGGCAAGCACGTTTCAAAAAATAATCATCTTCACTGGTAATTCCAGTGTGTGTTTGTGTGTGTGTGTGTGTATGTGTGTGTGTGTGTGTGTGTGTGTGTGTGAGGGGGGAAAAGGAGAGAGAGAAGAGAGAGAGAGAACTAGTTAAGCAAGTCAGGTCAACGAGAACCCACACACCCTCCACATTCTTAGTTCTAATCATTTGTTTTCACTAATATATAATTTATTTAGAATGGTATGTTTCAAAATCTTACAAGGTGACACATTTTTCTTTCTCTAGCTTGCCTTTTGTTCTCAAACTTGGTTTTAACACAATCCATCTGATAGAATAAGAGGTTGAATGAGACAGACACCAAGGTCACAACCAGTGGATGTCATCCTGGTACGTGAAGAATGGATATACTTTCAAGAGAGATGTGAGTCCCTCTGTCCTGTTAGTGAAAAACCATTAGACAAACAAATCCTTGGGGAAAGCATGGAGGTGTCGGACTGGGCACAGTCTGCTAATGTGGTGACCACTGACGGACAGCAGCCAGCTGGCAGCAGAAGCTCAGGTCTAGAGAGAACAAAAGCTTACACTCAGTTTGAACTCTGCAGGGACACCCAGCTCATTGCATTGTCACAGACTACTAATCCAGCTTCTCTCGGCTGGCGCAACTCTCACCATGCCTTTCCTTGTTGATTTCTTGATTTCTCACTCAGTCTTCTGGTTACGAATGATCAACATACATGTGATATTCCGGCATCTTGAAAACCAATCAGAATAAATAATCATATGTTTATAAGACTAATGGCAGGAATCATTAGGGAAATGAATGTCAACAAAAACATAAGACACCATTTTATTCACACTAGGATTACTGGAATAAGAAGCCCAGATAATGAGTTTTGCTGAGGAGGAAGAGAAACTTCAACCATCATACATCATTTATTGGAATACAAAATGAGGTAAATAATTTGGAAAAATCTACAAGGGCCTCAGAAGTTTAACTATGCTTGTGAGATGATCCAGCACTTCAGTAAATCCCCAACAGAAATAAAAATCTGCAGAGGAAATACCGAAGCCTAGAAAAGTTAAGAGATGTACAGTAAAAAATTCAGGTAAAAACAAAAGCACACACACACACACACGCACACACACACACACACACACACAGGTGCACGCATCCACGCATACACACAAACAAACTACTATTCTTTCTCGGAACTTTGGTTTACATTGTATCAATGTCATGTTCAGTTTTCTGAGGCATACATAAATACATACTGTAGTTTGACAAATCGTCAAATAAACTGTCACCAACTGCCTAAGGGGATATTAAAGATGCAAGTAGCTTAAGAGACTTGATGTTAAACTTTCAAATTGGTTTCTTCAAAAAACTGTTGTTTAAAGAAATAGATGTGTTTACTTAAGAAAGGTTTGCCATGTTTGGCAACCCTACTAAATGTTTTGTACAATTCTCCCTGTCGCTTTAAGAAACTCTGGTCCAAGTCATATAAACCTGAATGACAACAAAAAAATAAAATAAAATAAAATAAAAAATTCAGCAGTCAGTGCTAATCACACACAAGCCCCCTGCCCCCCGCCACTTCAGCACATGGACCACTGAGTGCACCATAAACCAAAACCTGATTGGTTTACTCAGAATGATGTCATTTCCATGAATCGAAACTAAGAATCCATAAAAGAAGCCAACCACAATGGTACGTGGCATTAGTATCAATACTAGAGAGACAGAGGCAGGTGGATCTACGCGTGTTCAAGGCCGACCTGGTTGTACATGGTGAGTTCCAGGCCAACTGGGGACACACAATGAAAACCTGTCTCAAAACAAACAAGCAAGCAAACAAAAGAGAATTCACAAGAGACCCCAGGCAGCAGGTTCAAAGTCAATCAGAAGCACGCTTGTGGAGAGCTGGCTGCCCAGTATTCCAAGATCCCTGGCAGCTTCCAGAGCAGCCTGCTTCGGTTAGGACAACATGTGTCTTGGATTTTCCACTGGTCCTGTTTATACATATTCCTCCAGAATATTTATTATAGTGTCCCTTCTTCTAGTCAGAAGGCTTCTGCTTTGAACCATAAGTTATAAAATGGCTAGCCCCGCCAGATGGACTGTGCTTGCACATTTAACATTCAGCACACAGTGGGCTGTTTTCACACAAGGCCTGTGCTCAACAGAGATTATTAGGCAAACCAGCTCCATTCTAACAAAGGCATTGTAACTCAAGCAACAA
Source organism: Dicrostonyx torquatus (assembly GCA_028555095.1). NCBI lineage: Eukaryota > Metazoa > Chordata > Mammalia > Rodentia > Cricetidae > Dicrostonyx > Dicrostonyx torquatus. The sequence continues at coordinate 2,883,595 of JAQHUG010000062.1, forward strand.
AAATCTGCGTGACTCCCAACCTCACTCCAGAGTAGACACTGGATGATTTCAGAAAAATTAGTCAGCGCCAGCGATCTATTCATACTAACTAAGAAATGAAAAAACTCGGAGTCTCACAAGGTAAATAATGATCTATGAAGTCAATAGGCCAGAGCATTAGAAACTGAGTCAAGAAGGAAGGACTGACTAGGACAATAGAACACTGTTTGACGGATGTCCAAATAAAGAAGTGTCCTCTAATTTCTGCCTCTAGCTCATCTTGTTTGAATCGAGTCAACTGAGCTGAAACTAAAATTGCATGCTATACTTTTTTTCCTTGTGTTTTGCTGCACAAATACTGTCTCTATCAGTAAAGGTGTGTTGACCTAGACCACAGTAAAATGGCTCCATATCATTGTAAATAAATAGCATGCAGTCACGGTAAAACGCCATCACAAAAATGTGCGGTTACCATAACGTTCATAACATATACTTGCCTAATATGTGTGGGCATACACAAACACACACATACTTGTCACTTGCCATTACACTTTTGATCTTGAATCATGCCTGTTGCATAAACAAATGTAGAATCAATTAACTTTTGTCAAGTATCATTTGTATCTCAGTATCTGAGCTGAATAGAAGAACATGCCATTAAATCTTCATTACAATACTATGTACTAAATATTCTGATTCTCTTCATCCAGGTGAACTAATTAAATTTAGAAATAATACAAATCACCCAATGGCACAGCAATCATCAAGGAACTAAGTCAATTTTGAACTCCAAGCCACCATCACAAGTTCACTGTATACAAGCTGTGCGAGCCCACATGGCTGCTGAGAACAGCAACTACAATGATGAGGTAGCCACCAGATGGACCATGCGTAGTTTTCATATTGAAATAGTTAAGCCTCTTGTTATAAGAATGGCCTATAATAAAAAGATGCTTTCTTCTCCTTGTACTATTCTACTGCATATCTTCAGAAGTTGGAGTCTATTTTTAATTCTTTATGTTTTTCTGGTGACTGAATTCCTGTATAATTAAAAGAAGAAAAGCAAGAAAAAAAAAGAAGGGAAATATTCCTTGGAATTTCTTTCATGCTCTGTTCCCAGCCCTTGTGTGTATTTCTTGGTGTGTTTTTAAAAGGTTGCATTGACTCAGCAGCAGGCTAGCCAACTCCGTGACAGCTCATCTCTGGTTTCTATTAACTGTGATTAATGTCAGGGATTGTGTTTAGGCTCTGAGTCTACACACCAGTTAGAGGCTCAGGGAATTTGGTTCCGGCTTGTATAAAAAAAAAAAATAGTATGGGGGCGGGATGTGTGAACCAGAAGGAGCCAAGCAGGGGAGGCCAGAGCTTCAGAACTTGTTCTAGCTGTAATGGGAAGGCTGATGGGTACTGGGAGGAGGAACACCTCAATCCTGATTCCCATGTAAAGTGTATGCTTCTCTGCTCTTGATGCCTGCCAGACTCCATCCTAGACACTCTTAAAAAATTGACAGAAGTATGAGCTGAAAGCTGTGCCCTTGCCAGGAGGTCACCACAATCATTCAAGTAATGAATAAATCCCTCTGCAATCCAAGGGTTCATTAGAATCAATGCTCAGAGTAGGGCAATAGGGTGTTAGGGGATAAATGAATTGCCAAGAGAGACTGCTTGGAAGGGCACCAAGCTTTGTGATTGTTTTCTGTGGACTGGTCCCATCCAAGATTTATTTAATAATTAAATCACGAGGTTGGCATAGGCCTTGAAGGTCACCTAGTCAAGCCCCCACTCCGTGTTTGAGTGCCTTGTATCACATCTCACCAATGATTGTGTCTGCCTAATTCCAGGCATGAAGGACTCGTTACTTCCTAAGGTATCACAGTCAATTTTGGGGCAGCTCTAACTATTTGACAAACCATTATTCATGCATTCGAGCTCTATTCTAGACTGGAAAAAAAACAATAAACAACATAAAACAAAACTCCTTGTTCTTTTGGAGTTTCATTTCTCAACCTTAAGCCCCAATATTGCTCTTACCTCTTCTCCACCCTTACTAAGCTGCTTATGAGCCCCTGAGTTCTCTTAGCAGCTGTGGGAAAAGTGCTTAGTACTTACTTATGTAAGTTTCAGAAGACAATGAACGGAAGGAGGGGGGCTCTTTTTGGTCCTATCTTTTCATTTCCTCCCGTTTTCCTTAGTTATCTGTTTTTTGAGGTCCTTGGTTACATTGGCTTGTGCATGAGTGCGCGTGCGTGTGTGCGTGTGTGTGTGTGTGTGTGTGTGTGTGTGTGTGTAAACATACTATGGTTTATGGTATAATGTTCCTTTTAAAATGCAATGCTCAGAATTTAGTAAGCCCTTCCAAATGAGTTCTGCCCATCACAAAACACAGCAGGATCATTAGGGCCTGCTCAGGTTCATAGGTATCTAACAGTTCAATGCAAGTTTACATCACTCTTATGCCACCATCCCTATTGATCCATGTGGGGCTCCCTACTTACTTTTCCAGCCCTGTGATGCTGAAATACCTACCCAAGTTGGAAAAACGTCCACATTATCCATTAGCTGGTGAACAACCAAAATATGGTTGAGAAACTCTTGGAAAAAAATCTTTGGGATCCCTCAAAGAGGTGATTTTTTTTTCATTCTAAAGACCACAAGTGTGTTGTGGCAAAATGCTCTTGTACACTGTGGAGTAGGAGGGATCTTCTGTATTTCTGTGCTTTGATTGGTTAAATAAAGACTCTGCCTGGCTTGTAAGATAGGTCAGCCCTTAGGTGGGCGGAGTAGACAGAACAGAAGTTCTGGGAAGAGAGAAAGTGAGGGAGCCCGCCATGAAGCCGCCAGGGTCAGACATGCCGAATGATCCCCGGTAAGATCACCACCTCGTGGTGACACACAGACTTTTATAATGGGTTAGTTTAGATGTGAGAGCTAGCCAAGAAAAGGCTGGAGATAATGGGCCAGGCAGAGTTTAAATGAATACAGTTCTCATGTGGTTATTTCGGGCATAAACAAGCAACCAGTGGTTGAGTGGGCCAGCGGCTGGGGGCTGGGAGCTGAGTGCCTGGAATACAACCCACACCTCCCCTAATTACAACAACACTGTAAATATTTGTCACTCATATTAGTTTAATAAAATGCTGATTGGCCAGTAGCCAAGCAGGTAGTATAGGGGGGTGACAAGACTAGGAGAATTCTGGGACAAGGAAAGGTAGAGAGGCAGTCACCAGCCAGACATAGAGGAAGCAAGATGAGAATGCCTCACTGAGAGAAGGCACCAAATCTCATGGCTAAACGTAGATAAGAATCATGGGTTAATTTAAGTTGTAAGATCTAGTTAATAATAAGCCTAAGCTAACAGGCCAAACAGTTTATACTTACTATAAGCCTTTGTGTGTTTCTTTGGGACTGAATGACTGTGGGACCAGGTGGGACAGAAACTTCTGTTTACACCAGTGTGCCCAGAGCCCAGCAGTGTTCTCCACTGAGCAAAAAGTCAAGGATCCTAATAAAAATGTGAAGTCCGTGCCTCAGCTGATAGGTCTGGAGAAAATGAGGCAAAGGTAGCTGCATCTGTCATAGAGCCTAAGATAATTAAGCTAAACACATCTCGAGTGTTATTTGCTATCAGCCCTTCATATGCATAGATTCCACATCCAGTAATAAGGATGGAAAACATGCCGAAATACCGCATCTGTACTGAACATGTGCAGAACATTTTTATTGTCATCCCTAAACAATACCCCATAACAACTATTTACATAGCATTTTTATCCAATTAGATATTTCAAGGAATTTGTAAGTGAGACAGAGCATGCAAGACAAAAGGATTGTGTGCAGCACATGTAAATACTACGCCATCTTCCATAAGGGACCTGAGCATATGTGGACTTCAGTATCAAATGGAGATCCTGAACCAAGGGATCAAGGCACAGCACTTGATTTCATCTTTGCAACACTTTGAGGGTTCTGCGGTATCTTAATTTGGGGGTTGAACAAAAATAACACAAACAATGAAAACTTCATGCTCGGTTATATTTTAAAGGCAAAATAATTCAGGTTAGTGGACTCGAAAACCTATATCCACTATCATCATGTGATTTCCCATCTCCCTTGCTAGATGCTAGTGATGCTCTTTCAGAGGGAAGGAGGCACACCCAAACACATCATTCCTACCAAATTCTCTTGGAAACATCTTTTGCTGAACAAGCTTTTAAATAAGCCAAAAAGAAGGAAGGTGCTCCAGAGTCTATCTTGTTCTGGAGCCGCCTCTCCCTTGGGCTCGGGAAAACAGCTGTGTTCTCTGGGATCCTACCATGAAATGTCCTTCTGATACCAGCCGGTAGAATGACGATTGTATCAACCTCAGAAATCAGTGGGGTTAAAGGGAAGACTCAGTGGGCGAGAGCACTTGCTATGTGTACAAGCCAGAGGACCTGAGTTGAAATCCCAGCAGCCATGTAAATACCTGGGTATGGTCACTTTCCTGTAACCTCAGCACTGTAGGGGCAGACACCAAAAGAACATGGGGAGATCCTGTCCCAAGGGATTAAGGCAGAAAATGGTAGAACAGGTGTAATGGTTGATTTTATTTTGTTTTTTGTTGGGGTTTTTGTGTGTGTGTGTGTGTGTGTGTGTGTGTGCTTTTTTAAAAAATAATTTATTTTTATTTCATGTGCACTCACGTTTTGCCTGCATGTGTGTCTGTGTGACGGTGTCAGATCCCCTGTAACTGGAGTTATAGGCATTACGAGTTGCCATGTGGGTGCTGGGATTTGAACCTGGGGTCCTATGGAAGAAGAGCCAGTGAGTGCCCTTAACCTTCAGAGCTACCTCAGCAAGAAAATGTTTTCACTTTCCATACCAAAACCAGTTTCCCCTCCCTCCCCTTCTCCTCCCCCACCTCTTCTTCTTTCCATGCCCCCTCCACTCACTCCTCAGAGGGGGTAAGGTTTCCCTTCTAGAGTCAACAAAGTCAGGCATACCAAGTTGAGGCAGAACCAAGCCCCTCCTCACCATACCAAGGCTGAGCAAGATACCCCACCATAGGGAATCTGCTCCCAAAAGCCAGTTCATGTACCCAGGTTAAGTCCTGGTCCCACTGCCAGGGGTCCTCCAACAGATCAAGCCTTATAATGGTCACCCACATTCAGAAGGCCTAGCTCAGTCTCATGCATATTCCCCAGCTGTCAGACCAGAGTCTGTGAGCTTCCACTAGCTCAGGTCAGCTGTCTCTGTGGTTTTCCCCATCATGATCTTGACCCTCCTGCTCCCTTCCCTTGCTCATATGATGCCTCCTCCCCCTTTTCAACTGAAGTATAGGAGCTCAGCCCAGTCCTTGACTGTGAGTCACTGCATCTGCTTCCATCAGTTACTGGATGCAGTTTCTATGATGACAGTTAGGGTAGTCACTAGTCTGATTATAGGGGAAGGCCCATCTAGGCACCCTCTCCACTATTGTGTAGAGTCTTAGCTGGGGTCATCCTTGTAGATTCCTGGGAATTTCCCTAGTGCCAGGTTTGTCTCAAACCCCATAATGGTTCCCTCTATCAAGATATCTCTTTCATTACTCTCTCCCCCAGCCCCTCCCCCAACTAGGCCTTCTCTATCCCTCATGTTCCCATCCCCCATCCCTTCCCTTCTACCCCTCCTCCTAGTTTACCCAGGAGAGCTTAACTATTGTCCCTTCCTTCTATAAGGCAAAGGATATTGTAAATAAGGCAAAATTGCAGCCTACAGTATGGGAAAAGATATTCACCAATCCTACATCTGACAGAGGACTAATCTTCAAAATATAAAAAGAACTCAAGAAACTAGACACAAAAAAACCAAATAATTCAATTTAAAAATGGAGTACAGATATAAACAGAGAAATCTCAACAGGAGAAATTCAAATGACTGAAAGACACTTAAGGAATAGCTCAATATCCTTAGCCATGAGGGAAATGCAAATCAAAACAACTCTGTGATACTATCTTATACCTGTCAGAATGGCTAAGATCAAAAACACGGATGACAGCTTATGCTGGAGATGATGTGGAGTAAGGGGAATACTCCTCCATTGCTGGTGGGAGTGCAAACTTGTACAGACACTTTGGAAATCAGTGTGGCAGTTTCTTAAAAAATTGGGACTCAATCTACCTCAAGACCCAGCAATGATGGTTAGTTTTAATGTCAACTTGACAGAATTAGAATGAGCAGGAAGCTGAACCTGAAGAGGTCTCTTGGTTGCCTTAACTGACCTGGGAAGACCCACCTGCAGGTGGGTAGCACCTTCCCCGTACAGGAAGGTGCAGCAGAAGGAAGAAGATTCCCCCTTTGCTCAGTCTGCCTTCCCTCCCTGCAGAGGTGACTTGTAGTGTCGCTGCTGCTAATAAGGGATTAGCTGCTAATAAGGGATTCCTTTATTAGTGTCAGGACCCGCGTTTCCAAGCTTCCATCGTTGACTAAGCACAGGCAGTTCTCCAGGAGCCTTCCAGGATTTGATACCAGATTGGGACTACTGAGGTACCACACCTGTGGACTGAGGAGCTACCAGGTTGTTAGCTCTCCATTGTGAGATAATCACTGTGGGTCTGCTCCATGTGCTGAGGTACCAGACTCAGAAAACAAGCATCCACCTGATTCTCGGCATCTCGGGTGTGAGGCAACTGGTTACTATTTTAATGTAACAAGTTTAATGCTGAGTTAACAAAGTATTTTAATACATGCATAATTTTATTGTTTTGTTCCTCTAGAAAACTCTAATTAATACAGAAGGACACCCAATGGCCTATGGCCTCCATGCATTGCACAGGAATGCACACCTATGAGTTCAGAGGCAGAGTCCTAATCCAAGGGGCAGGCCTAATAGGAATAAGATAGCCACAGCATGCTCACTGCAGACCCCCAAACCCACAGGTTCCTACAAAGACCGCTTAGTCCTTGGGGGACCTGCAGATAATCTTAGAGCAGGAGATGGATGTCTTCATGGCTTCATCTAAGTTCAGAATGGCCTGAGAAGCACAGGTGGTGACAGCCAGGAATAGGTGACAGACAGGTAGTCAAGTAAATCACAACAGGCTTCCAACCGGAATCTACCTGTAATCAACAGGATCCAAGTTTATTGCAAGGTAAGAAGGGAAAGATCAAGAAGATATAAAAGGTCTGTGGCAGGCGTTGTAAGAAATTTGACAAAGAACAATGGCAATGCCAGTTCTGGACAAATGTGATCTAGAAAACAGGTCTTAAGTGATGGATTGAGTTGTAGAATGAATAGTGCTTAAGGGAGGAGGCCACACCACACAGAAACTGACCGGAGCATCTGAAATGTCTAAATAGTTAAAGCACATACAAAAGTTGTGAGGGGGTGAGAAGATGATGGAACCAAGTAAAGGTCACTCACATACCATATTAAAAATATTAAATGTTATTCAGTGTGCAATTTTTTTTAAGCATAGTATTTGTATTTTGTTGGTTTTCAGCCTTTTATTTACTTTTGATGCGTAGGCATGTTTTGCCTGCATATATTTCTGTGCACCATGTGTGTCTGATATATTCTCCAGAGACTAAAAGAGGTGGTTAGATCCCCTGGAGTAAAAGTTACAGACAATTGTGAGCACAATGCACAGTCTGGGAATTGAACACAGGTCCTCTTCAGAATCCAGTGTTCTTAACTGCTGAGCCATCTCTTCAGCCTTAAAGGTTCAGGTTTTTTTAAATAACCTTCCTATATAGAGGACATACAGAATTAGACATGTAAATCATATTTCTCCTCTGAAGCTGATAGAATAAAAAGAATTGCTTTATTCTTTCCGTATCTTTAGAACATCAAGGACAGAGTCTGGTTTTGGGAAAACTATCAGTAAAATCTAGCAACCATTGGTCTCAGCAATTTGCAGATAATAAAAACATGAGTCTAGTCTTTACAACTAGTGCAAAAGGCAGAGTCAAAAGCAGATGAGAGGCTGGGAGGTGCCTCAGTAGCAAAGAATGCTGTGTGTGAGGACCAGAGTTTGGATCATCAAGACCCACATGAATGTCAATTGGGTGTGTCAGCCTGTCTGTAATTCCAGCCTTGGTAGGCTGATATAGGAACCCTGGAGCAAGCTGATTAGAGAGACTAGACATATGGAAGAACTCTGGGTTTGATTGAGAGAGTCTGCCTCAATGAATATTGTCGAAGAACCATTCTAGACCTCAGCCTTGTGGGCTATGTATGCATATACACACTCCCACACTCGCAAGCCTGTACACTCTGCACACCGCACAGCACACACACACACACACACACACACACACACACACAATCAGGTGCGGGGAGACAGATGAGTTCAGCGTCATTAGAAAATGATAGCATTATTCACTGGTGCTTGGAAGCATGGGGGCACTAAATATTTATGCTCAATAAATAGTTGTGGCCTAAGTGTGTGGGAGTGTTTGGGGATCTAAAGCTGGCATGAGACACACAAATAAGTAGTGTGATATTGAAAAGACCACCTAGAATCTCTGCGTTTATGAGGTCCCTTGGCCCTGCTGTTGTTTAACTTTAAGAATCTGAGCTAATAAAACTTCTCAGAATGTTTTGTTTCGCTTCGTGTTTTTTTACTGTGTTGGGAATCAAATGACCATATTTTCTAAGTTTAAATTCTGAGGAACTAACTTTAAGCTGAGTCCTCTTAAGCTCTTCTCTGATTCTCCGATCCCATTCCCAATTGTGCGTTCTGGAGTAGAGTAAGGGTTCTATTAACTTCCCAGCCCTAAGACCTCCTTCGCAAAACAGAAGGGTAAGGCCTGAGACTGGTCACCTGCAGCAGCCTTACCACACCCTAGTCATACAGAGACTCTGCCCCCCTGGTGAGCTTTGTCTGCACTCTTAGACAGCCAGCTAGGCCACAGCTGCTTATTCCACTCCTCCTGGTTGGAAAGAGAAAGAGACTTCTGTGCTATGTCTCCTGTTATCTGGTCCATTTTAAAAATGAGTCTAGCTAAAACCTCCCTCCAGGGGAAGCCCTCGTGCGCTATTTTAATAGTGTGATGAATGAAGCCCTGTTGAACTATCTTCATAAATCAGCTGGAGAGTGCTTGATATTTCGGGGTAGGATACGAATTCAGAGACAGGGTTCTGAACATCACCTTAAAAGACAGAAAGGAAAAGGAGGGGCAGGGACCAGAATGAAGCCTCAGGAAAAGAGATAAGATTTGGACAGACTGGCATAAAAAGAAAGAAAGAAAGAAAGAAAGAAAGAAAGAAAGAAAGAGAGAGAGAGAGAGAGAGAGAGAGACAGAGAAGGAAAGAAAGAAAGAAAGAAAGAAAGAAAGAAAGAAAGAAAGAAAGAAAGAAAGAAAGAAAGAAAGAAAGAAAGAAAGTGAATAAATAAGAAAGAAAGGAAGGAGAGGAGAGGCATAGAAAGCATCTCTTTCTCAGGCCCTGGTTATTGTTGGCAAGCATCAGAGGTTCTGCTGTGAGGACCTCCCATGATGTCCACCAGAAAAAATAAAAAGACGAGAGTCGCTGCTGTTTTCCTTTTAATTAGGGTTATTTATAGGGCTGAGATTGCTGTGTTTATGTGTGCGCATTTTCCTTCCCAGTGGTCATCGTCAGCTCTTTTGGTCTCTGGTCTCCCTGTTAGAGAAACAGAAACACAACCTCCTCACTTCTGGTGAATGCTCCCCTGAGGAGTCAGCAGCCCCTGCTGAGTCAGGTGAATATTAAGCTGAGTCTTAAGAAGCAAGATCCTGGGACTCTGCCCCTTTTGACCCAGGTGAGAATGAACTGCTGACCTGTCTTAGATGCTCCTGTGAAGGAAGTCCCTGGAGCCTGTCTGGTCTGTGATCCAGGAATCTCAAGAGACAGGGCAAAGACTGCATATAAGTCTCCCAGTGAAGCAGAGTCTGGGAATTAAAGGAAACACCTGTGACCAAAGCGACCCAGTGCTGTCCCCTCCAAGATATGGAGGAAGGAAGGAGGAAGCCCTGGGCGGGGGTGGGGTGGTGATGAGGGGGTGGCGTGGTGCAGTTGACTAGAAGGAGCTGGAGAGCACAGGCTGTTAAGTCCTGCTTCTGTTATAGGGGAACTCTTTCCCCCCCTCCCACTTCCCTGAGAAAGGGCTTCTCTGTGTAGCCCTGGCTGTCCTAGAACTCACTCTGCAGGCCAGGCTTGAGTCTCAAATCTACAGAGATCCACCTGCCCCTGCCCCCCAAGCGCTGGGATTAAAGGCATGCGCCACAGGTCTCTTTAGTTGTAAGATAAAGTCACTTGGAGTCATGTGTACTGGGAGCATTCGGTGTTCTGTGACTTGGGGAGTTCTGCCTCACATGCTATTTCTTCCAAACATCCTCAGCCCAAGCTTTAAAGTTCTTTGCCCGGCAGCCTGTCCGAGTGGTGCACGCTTCTAAGAACAGGGAGAGGGGAGGCAATAGTTCATTGTGATTCTGCACTGCCCATGGAAACAGCAGGCAAGAAGGCATTGTGGGAAAACATACACTCTGGAGTGGCACCCTGAAGCACTTCTGCCCATTAACTGACAAATACTTTCTCTTGCCTCAAAAAAGAAGTAAAAGGAAAAAAACACACATTGCCACAGTAATTGTCAAAATTTGAGGGCATAATAGACAAGCATAATGTTTAATGATTTCTTCCAAGTGGGATTTGGTTGTTGGTCGCTGGGTCTCTGGAAAAGTGTTTTGCCACCAAACTATTAGAGAAAGAATAAGAAGGTTGTATGATCATCTACATGCAAGACTCCTGGGGTCCAAATACCATAACAGCTTCCTATTCATACCACAGTCGTGATTATCTTGTCCATTTAAAGCCTCAAAATGCTACTTGGGGAGCAGTAAAAGGGACAAAAATAAAGGTGAATGACCAAAGGGGAAGGAACTTAAATTCTTGAGAGGTGAGAACGAGGAAGGGATGAAGGGAAGTCCCCACAGGAAATACTGCCCCACGAGCCTCACAGCAAATCCGTCAGAAGTCCTTGCCTCCTTTGCCATTCCCACATTGCCCCTCTTTTTTCCCCTCTTGTGTGGCTCTCCCAGAGGCTCTTAGGGAGCACACCCTGCATTCCGTTCCCAAGCAATCATTTTTGCAGAACACAGCACATGCAGTCTCTGTATAGTTACACAGTCCACACATTTCTCACTCCCTGCCAGCTGCAGGCAGAACTTCATTCTGCTTGCTTCCTTCAAGCTCTTCAGAAAAGAAAGCTGATACAATAGTGGCAGACTGTCTTTCCAGAGACCAGGCAACCAACGACTGGTGGGGAACCTTCTTCAGCCAATGACCTTTGAGAGACTGGACCATGTTGGGCGTGGCCTTGGGTACCAAAACGGCGCTGGCCAGCCCGCTCTCTTTCAGCTCTCTCACTTGGATGCTGGATTCCTTCCTGCTCCCTGTTGTGATCTCTGAGGTTCACACACACACACCTTAAATAAAGAACCTTGTTGTTATAATCTATTCGAAGCTAGTGTGGGATTACTGGATTCGCGTTCCCCTTCATCAAACAGCTGATTCAAGGCTGAGAAGATGGCGAAGATTGGGAAACCAGCTGTTAGGCTTTACAGTCTACTCATACGAGCTGAATGCACAGGTCTGTGTGAAGTAAAGAGAGCCCCTGGAGTCCCCATACCATTCCTCCAGGAACTCGTCCATGCCTGCCGGTTCGCTTCAGGACCTTGCTAACTTGGCTTGTTGGTTCCCACAGACTGAGAAAGCCATTCTAGAAGAGGGCAGCAGTTTGTGCAATCATCAATTTGCAAAGCCACAGCCCATCCTACCCTACCACATTTTGTCTGACCCCAAACAATTAAGGGACCCACACTGGTCATTTGCATGGTATTTTGTTCCCCCACCTCCGAAAAAAAAAAAAAAACATGAAAATAAAATCCCTCATCTTTGAAAGATTTGCTCAGCCTCATAGCAATTTTTCAACCCTGGTAGTCCCTAGAATGCTTACAAATCCCTTCTGACACTAGACAAGGTCATTAATGATAAGAAACTACACAAAGGAATTCAGTACTAAAACTCAGGAATTTGACCCAAATCTTAACACTTGGCAGCCTGGTTTCATTTAAGTTCAGCCTTATGTTCTTCTGATTATCTTTCAGCTAGCCTGGTATGAGAATGGCTCTTTTATTTAGCCCAGCAGCTGGAAGAGAGTAACTCTATTCCACGAAGCAGGGAAAGTCACTGTCTACACACATCTAAAGACTCCTGTGCCCAGACTAGGGGCCCCCACACAGGACACTAACACACTGAACAGATCTGTGCAAGCATAGGAGCCGGCTCCCATGTCTCCTTTGCCTTTCCCCAGCTAGAACAGTTCTAGAACGTGTGCTGGGGCATTTCTACCCCAAGACCTCTGCTTATATTTTCTACCAGGAAGCTGGGAGCTCCATTCACACCTCTCTAGTCCTAAGACAGACTTCTATTAACATACATTCTTTTTTTTTTCTTTGCTCAAGAGTTCCTATATTTCTAAATCAGCAGCTGTCCACATCTGGCATAAACAAGACTTTTTAAAAATTTGTCACTTCTTAGTCTTCTAGAAGACGACAGATTCTGCCAGTTCCAGCGATTCCCCTAATTTTTTTTCCTGTCATTGCTTCAGAAGAGCAAAGCGTAGGAAAATATTGACAAATCGCTTTTGCTAACCCTAAGTTAGCAAGAAGAATCCACTCCATGAATTAATATCGTTACAACCTGTCTCCATACTGCTCCAGTTGATTTCACTTCACCAACATATAAGTACTTTTTGGTCCTTAGCTTCTTTGCTTTAGTGTTAACATTTGTCCTTGATTTTGTTACCTTACGTCCTTATGTCCATGGTAACTTTTCATCTCTATAGAAGGGTGAGGCTGTAAGGAGAGGGGAGGGGGAGGGGAAGGGGAGGGGGAAAGGAAGGAGTTGAGGTGAAGGGGAGGAGTGAGACAAAGGGTAGGCAGTCTTTGAAAGAGTTCCCCAGCTGAGTTTTCCACTGACTTCCCAGTCTCTAGAAATCTCCTATCTACCTTGTATCTTCTGGGATATTTTGGCCAAAGGAGAGTTAAGCCAAACACTTAGTCTGTGATGCGCCCCCTCCACTCATGTTCCGTGACATTATGACTGTTCAAGACACAGCACACGCATTCTTCTATTCTTAACACAAATACTAAACTGTTGCTTAGATCTGGGCCGATGTCCAAACACTGAGAGAAAAAGAAGTCACTTGGAAGATGTGTGAGTCAACATCTAATAGAAGATGATCGCATTATTGTAAGTCATATCCCCTTCCCACTAGCTATGGTTATATTAATAGTCTCTGGCAAATAAAATAACTTCTAATTCTCATCTTACTTTGAGAAAAGAAATATTAGAAACATCTACATTAATCTTTTTAGAGTAGCAATGCCCTCAAGATTATATTGGGATTTTTGTCTGTGGAATGCTACAGTCATTTGAGTGAATGAGTCTTTTATTTCATTTTATACCATCACTTGATCCCTATGGCCACCTCACAATCACATACTATCACTCTCAAAGCCAGATGTGATCTGGTGTCTCTCTATCTACAGCATCCTCTGCTATTCTTCAGCTCTTGGTCATATCTTTGTCAAGAATATATTAGGTACTTCCCTACCATGATCCCTAACTATATTCATGTACAACCTTGCTTTCATCTAGAAGGCTCTGCATTCTCCTGAAAATGTAAGGTATCTTTACTCAGTGAGATGTCTTATTTCCTCAAGAAGCTCCTCTGTGATTACAGACTAATCCACAGATTAGTGAACATCTGTAGCCCTGTGTCCTTCTACCCATCTAACTCTTTCTTAATAGTTGTGCTCATCCTTTCCAGGGAATTGCTCACCCCCTCTTATATGTCATGCCTTATTCAGGTGAGGCTCCTTGTGAGGCAGGCCTGTACCAAACAGTGATTGGCATGGGGATCATTTCACGACCCAGTTGTGCCTTGTCTGAGAATGCTAGAATGAAGATTCTTTCTTTTCTATCCATCTTCGATAAGATCTGCAGCTACCGAGTCTCCTAAAGCTTTCTGAAAATAGTGAGTGCCCCATAGCACAGAGCAATGAGGTGGAGAAAGAGAAGCCATAGTCAGAGGAAAGTGGGGCTCGCTCTACTGCCTAACGTGCCCAAAGACACCAGCTTGTTAATAGTGCAAGCTAGCAAAGTTCACCTTTTTTATTTAATTTAGTTCAGTTTGGATTTCCTCCCACTGCACATCCCAAGTGAGGGTCTCTGTGACTTCTTGCATTTGAAGTCACTGTAGGTATGCATTTGTTCAATTTCAGTCTTGTACTCTAGAGAACATGATTGTTTCCCCAGTTTCTGGGAGACTGTAAGCATATTGTAAAGTGCCAATAAATCCTTCTGAGTAAAAGCAAGATGAAGGGATAGGACACTCTGAGATCCCAACAGCCGTCAAGTGCTTCCATTCCAAGAGCCTGGTCTAAACTATGAGTCTGATTCTGCAACTCATGTTGGATGTTGTGAGCTGAAGCAGTGTTGCATTGGAAACATTGCCATTTTGCTCCACTCCCTCATCCCTCAGAAGAGGAACGTGTCTGTGACAGCCTTGTCTACATGTGTTGCCATGTATATCGGGGAGCTTTTAATTGAGCGCACCACCTCCAGGACGCATGACCCTCAAGTCATCTGTGCATCAGAGGGACAGGACTTACTCATGGAATAGAAACTCTTGTGTGGCCTTCACACTAAGGCCATGTCGCCCCACAGTTTCACTGAAAAGCATGGTGAAATTTAATCTTCAGTGTGTTTATCCAACTCTGCTGATTCGAAGCTAAGGCGAGGGACAAATGGGAGTGCTAATTATTTCCCCTCTGAAACCAGTTTCTTCAAGGCTAGAAGCTTTTAGACACAAGTAAGAATTTAAATTATGAAAACTAAATGCAACCTGTAGCTGATGAGTCTCAGTGGAATCCCAGTTGCAGGCTTTAGGCTGTAAAAATCATCAACTGTAAATATTATGGGGTTTTGACATATATTAGGGGATTGGTAGCTATAGTTGTGTGGTTGGTTTTTAACTACCTCAGCCAGCAAAAGCAGATGTGACTTGCAGGCTTTAGATGAAAGCTATAGGGAATTTTGGCCTATGTGGGCCACTGTAGTTTATGGCAGTTTTGTTTGCAGGTGAGTAGCATTTCCTGACATTCACACTAGCAGGTCAACAGGGATGTAGGGTGACTTGGTACACACATGTGATCGCTCTTCATTCTGACAAGGATTCAATCAAAAGTTCCGAACATTGGGCTGTAGGCACTGTGGCTGAGAGGGAAGAGGGGAAGCCCTGGTAGACAGGGGATGTGCTTGCTGGTTCAACTAAGTTCCCAAATGGACTTCAAGCTACAAATGTTCCTACTGTCTGTCTGTGCCACAGAGCCCTACCATGTGAGGTGCCTACTTTTAGTCTGTAAGCCAAGAACTATTCTAAATCAACTATACATAATTTTGTTCATTGTTGTTATTGTTTTAAATGAATATTAGATTCAAAAGGAGAAACATAGATGGACTAACTTTAAATTATATGGCTAATCTATAAATACTTGTAGCCAATTGTCTTTTGGGTCACCAAATAACTCCCAAATCATGTCATGGGGACTTAATATTCTTTTTTAATGCTCAGCCTTAGCTTAGGTCTTATTTTAACCTGTTTCTCTTTATCTACATTTTGCATTGGGACTTTCCTTGCTTGCCTTCCTTCTCTCTCTCTCTCTCTCTCTCTCTCTCTCTCTCTCTCTCTCTCTCTCTCAGCTTCCTGCTGTCTCCATGTCTGGCTGGCAACTGCCTGGCTTCTGACCCCAGGCATGTCCCTTTTTCTACCTTGCTCTTTCCTCTTTCTTCTTCTTTCTCATTCCTAGAGCCTAGATTTCTCCTCCTACATTTTCTCTCTTCCTACTAGCCCCGCCTATCCCTCTTCTGTCTAGTTATTGGCCATTCACCTTTTTATGAGACCAATCAGGTGCCTTAGGCAGACAAGGTGAAACAAATGAAACAAATCTTTATATAATTAAACAAATGTAGCACATCTTTATATCATTAACAAAGGCAGTAAGAACAAATATAACACACCATCACATAGTTATATTCCATCACATAAACAAATGTAACACATTTTTATATAGTTAAAATAATATTCTACAACAGAACCTAGAGTCAGCAAGACACCATAGTTAATGATGAATTTTTGAAAAATAATTTTAGACTTTTGAGTTCTAAGCAGCCCTCTTCTCCTCACTTCAAACCCTAAAAAAATATAACATTTTTAAGAAACCAGGGAAGAAGAAAAAAATATCTCCTGGATATTGTTTTATATCACAGATGAAACATACACAAAATTAGTGTTAACCCAGCTGCTAGAAGAGAACATTAAATATTTAGGTCAAAATTTCTTGCTGGCAACAAATAAATGCTGAGAGTGTATGTTCAGCTCTGAAAACACACATATAAGTAACATTATACAGACTAAGAAGTTTACATTTAAGAATATATATCTACATACATGTATACACACAGTAACAATTAGTGGGAAAATGTATGGATATGAAAGAGAACAAAAAGGAGTATTTGGGCAATTTGAGAGGGGAAAAAGAAGGGAGAAATGTTGTAATTATATTATAATCTCAAAAATTAAAAGGAATGAAGTCTGTTGTAAAGTACAAGAGTATTCTTGTAGTCTATAGAGAAGGGATAGACAATATGCTTGGATCAAATAGATAGGATAGCACAATAAACTAACTTCTTAATTTTTATAAAGAGAAAAATAGTCAAAGTGTGGGTGACATTTGCTGTCTCTATCACAGTAGAGTGTTGTTTCAGGGACCCTCCCAAGGAGTTTTCAGTTTCCTTGGACAATTTGGCTTTCCTTTCACGATTGCATTAGTGTATAGACATCAAGATGGGTTGCCTATTCAGATCCCATAAAGAAATAAAGGTAATCCCGAAGGCAACAGTTTTGTTGTGCTGTAGACAACTGGCAATTTGTTGTCTATTCTAATTATTTTTTAATGTCTCAGACACATCTGGTTCCTCAAAGGTGTCTACTTTGAGTTCATCTCACCATGTGATATGTTCCTTCAGTAATGAAAGAACAGATTTAGGAAGTCATCAAAATATGTGAATGAGAACCACATTGAAGTTTTGAAAGTTATTCCTTAATAATTTTGAAGAGCTCACTGAGGTGCTACATTAAACATGACCTCCCTCATGAAACTGCAGCTGCATCTAATGGATCTAATTGTTTAAGGCCAGGAATGTGTTTTCTGGATTTCCAGAATAATTCTTAATGGCATCTACAATATCTACGACTTCATTTGTCCTGTTTTTCTCTCTTAATATTTTTGTTGTCTTCTGTTTCTCTAGTGGGCAAGTTTTAGTTGGGTGTGTTTTGTGTATGGAGAACTGGGATATTATCCAATCACATATTGATCTCTGGAGTAAAAGGACAATGGAGATACAGATCTGTTAGCTTTTGCTTGGCCCTTGATCCACTTGTGGCCTCTAATAAATAAGGATATGTTTTCTGCAGAGAAGACCAAGTCTATGAGATCTGGGTGCAATGAGTCACTGTGAACTTGTATTCAGGCTAACATCCTAGAATGGAAGCCATGGACTCCTCTGTATAAGCAAGATAAACTTTCATGTTTCAGCTCTTGCAAGTATATTTTAAAAATTAGATCAAGGAAATGTGATGTATATTTAATGGAATACTTTACAGCCATAAATATACAGAATTCTGGCATTGAGAGGTTCTTAAAAATCCCTTAGTATCATGAGAATGGCATATAATTTTGTCCAAAAGACAGAATTATAAGGGCTTTGCTTCACCTTCCTTAATTCTTCTGATTTGTAACTTGCCTTTCCTGATTTATTTGCATCTGTATAAAATGTACAGGCTCCAGTTGTTGATGGATCACATACAATTTGGGGAAGAATCCAAGTACTTCTGTTTATAAGGTTAATTCTATCACTTTTGAGATAATTGCT
>JAQHUG010000062.1:2902880-2927266 GCA_028555095.1 Dicrostonyx torquatus
GTTCCAATTCCTAGGAATTGAATATCTGCCTCTTGAAGAGGTCAATCTAGATGGCAAGATTCTGGAGTAATGATACTCACATCTACACCTGTGTCTAGTAATCCCTCAATTACAATGTCATTTATACATACTCTTAGCTTTGGTCTTTGATCATTTATAGAAGTCTGCCAAAAAATATATGTTTCCTATTTCCTACTGAAGGTTTTGACTCATCCTCCAGAACAGTGTGATTTTTTACAGTTGGCACTGGATTGTTTAACTTTCCTGGTGAGACATGTTTTCCACAGTGCCTGTGAATGACTGGGTCTTGTTTGACATTGGGACCTAAGAGACCCCCCGCGAGTAGTTTTCCAGTGGTATCAGGTTGCCTTGTCTGTCTCTTGTCAACCTATATTCATTAGTTCAATGTTGGTCTTTGCCACACCTCCTACATATACCAGAAGGCTGAGTCCTCCTATTCCTGCCATTCCTAGAGAAGACATTATTCCTAGGAATTCCTTGAAAACAGTCCCTTCTTAAATGTCCTATTCTTCCACAATTAAAACATTTGGCATTTCAGTGTCTCCTCATACCATTGAAAATCACTTCTCCTACCCAAACTTTAGTACTATAGTCAAATGTTTTAACATTCATTGTATGCAAGATCCATTCATCTATGAGTGCTGATCTAACATTTAAAGGTCTAAGGATCTTCTGACATTCTAAGTTGGCATTTTCAAAAGCCAAGGATTCAATTACTACACATCTAGTTTCAGGGTCTGTCACTCCTAATTGTACAGCCTTAGTTAATCTTTGTAAGAAGTCAGAAGTCCGTGACCCTGTTTAACCCTAATTATGACTCAGTCTTATTTCCTAGTTATTGAATCCTGTCCCAAACATTTAAAGCTGCTGTACTACACAGGAACAAGGTGTGTTCATAGTAGCAAGCCTGGGACACATCCTGGGAAGTCTCAAATCCTTTTACTTTCTGCTGTTGTTCTAAAATTTTTGCCTCTTCTCTCCAATAACACTTCCAAAGCAGCTGAAGTCCATTTTCTAGGACCACTGAGATTAATTAAAGTCAATAGTGTGGGGTTGCCTAAGTGCTTGAAGACAAAAGTTTTCACCATTTCCCTGACAAATGGTAAATGTAATCCATAAGAAACTATTGCTTGTTTTTATTTCTTTCAGATCGCTCATACGCATTGGTCCTTATGTATATTCTTTGACTATCTTAGGGTGCTTTGTGCCAGATGGCCTTTCTGAAGAAATTACCAGATATGCAGTTGAAACTCTGTAAGTCATCCAGGGGTCTGGCATGTACCGATGAGGCTAAATCCTGTCCTTGTCCCTTCTGTCCCTGGTCATCAATTTCAATAAATACCTCAATCTTTTCAAATCTTTTTACTACTGCCTCTTTTAAAGTCTGAATCTCCTGTCCAGTGTTCTGTTCTAATGTCCTCACTGAGGAGTCCAACTTGTTCAGTAAAGATAATGTCTCATCCTTGGACATATCATAACTTTTTAACAGATTCCAACAGTTAGATTCAACAGCACAAATTCTTTCAGATAATTTTTTCAAATTGGTGCTATCCCTCTCTGTACTATTGAACCATTTTTAATGAGATAATATTAAAAACAAAGCTAATTCACGGAATCAAAAAATAGGAAGGAAAATAGCATAAGTCTTGCACAATACTTTCCATAATATAAGCAAAATAATTTTTGAATTCCTGGATAGTATCAGTCATTTTTGTATTTTTTCAGATCTTACCTGTGGTAAAGTAATTACAATGTTTATTAGAGTAGGTGTAATAAGCATTATTGGCCAGCAGGTGTCACAGTTACAGCCACGTGGCTGAGAGACACTAGCTGCAGTGAACGGCACATGTTGCTTACTTAGGTACTGAAAAATATGCCTTGTTTAACAAATTAACAACAGTTATTAAGGTGATCAAGTAAGTCTGAGACTTGGGGCCTAGGATAAAGAGAAAACCCAAAGTTTTCCATCAGTGCAAGTTGTGGACTGTGTGCACAGTGGGGATTGCAGGCAGCAGTGTGTGGGCTGGCATGTGGGTCACCAATGAGTGCTGCAGCCTGCTGCATCTGAGGGCCCGCAAAAGCCGCAGGCAGGAGAGTCAGTGTTCAATGTGCCACATGGCTGGTGGACTGATCTCAAAAAGTGTGGACTGGTCCTCACATTTGGGCACCAGATGATGGTGGAAGATACAAAATCATCCCACACTAGTTCAGAATTACATATATTTATTTATTTATGTAGGGGAAACTTACAGATCATTGTCCTAGATCACAGTCCTCTTCATGAAAAGGGAACAGGAACAGAATCTAGCAGCTGGAAGTGAAAGCCAGAAGCAAGAGAGCTAGCACAGCTTTACAGTTGCATTTATAGTATAAGAGACCACACCCAAGTGGTATTTTAAAAGCTATTGGCTGAAGGAGTGGAAGGAGCTCCCACAGCAAGTTACCTGGATCTGATTCTTATACACTCTTCATATGTATTGAACCATTTCATCATACTTCATTAAACTCTTTATTTTATACATATGTAAAATAGATGGAATTGTATATTTTACACATATATAAAATAGATTGAGTCTTTTAAAATAAAAAAGCCTTTTCCCAATTGGTTCAGAGATAATAACTATTTATATAAATCAAATATTTCATAGAATTTAGAATATTTTACTGGAAAATTAGAAGACTAGAGCTAATATTTTAACTATATTTATGAGTGAATAAAGAGTCCTATTTGTCAAAACTGCCAGCTTGGCAGAATTTTTATGTTAAAGTTTAAGTTTACAGAACTAAATTGAATCTTTAAGTAGGTCAAACTGATTTACTCATTTTGCTTGAAGATAGTCTATAAAATTCCCCTGATTTTAATACTACCAAGAACAGTTCAAAGATATATCTTATTTCCATAAGATCTTAGCATGTCCTGAATTCATTTTATTTATTCATTCATCAAATTAACTAACAGTACCTCCATGAAATCACTAAGTGTAAAAATTTTTAAATGTGAGGTTTGATTAAGTTTATGCATACATTTAACAAAGTTTTAACATATTTATAATGTTTTAAGTTTTAAAACTGCCAACATGCACACTTGAATTTGCACAGAGAGTAAATATAATTAATTAATAATCTTAAGATGTCTATATAATACGAGAGCAATAATCACAATGCATGGCTCTGTTGGGGGGAGTGTGTGTGTGAACTTTTGTGTCATAGCTTATATGTCATGAAATAATAATACTTTCACATCAGGTGAATGATCATATTTGCTCTTTCCATTTTAGTATGGTATAAGAGAGTTTGTGCTGACTAGTTTTATCTCACCTTGACCCAACCTGGAGTCACTTGGGAGGAAGGAACCTCAGTTGAGAAAATACCCCTAACAGACTGACCTGTGGGCAAGCTTGTGGTGCATTTTCTTAGCTGATGTTGATATGGGGGGGTCCAGTACATTGTGAGCGGAGGCGCTCCTGGGCTGATGATCCTGGGTTTTATAAGCAAGCAGTCTAGGCAAGCCATGAGGAGAAAGCCAGTAAGTAGTACCCCTCTGTGGCCACTGCATCAGCTCCTGCCTCCAGGATCCCTCCCTTCTTAAATATCTGAACTGACTTTCCTCACTGATGGTCTGTTACTTAGAACTTTAAGATGAAATAAACATGTAGTGATATTTTGTTCGCGTTTAAACAAAAATAGCTTGCCTGAAGATCAGAGTGCAGAGCGAAGCCTCTAAAGGGCAGGCAGTGGTGGCACACACTTTTAATCTCAGGACTTGGGAGACAGAAAGAGATGGATCCTGTTAGCTCAAGATCACACTGGGTTACACAAAATTGATCCAGTCTAAAAGAGAAAGAGCTCACACAAAGGTGATCCTAACACTTGGGGTCACACACCTTTAATCCCAGCACTAGGGAGGTGGAGACAGGAGTGATATTGTTGGCTAGAGAGAGGAATATGAGTGGGAGGAGACAGGAGCTCAGTGTAGCCTGAGGTATTGGTTTGAGGCAGTCAGTCTGAGGAGAAGTCTGAGGTTTCGTTGAGATAGCATGCAGTCTGAACATGCAGTCTGAGAATTCGTAGAGACAGAAACACCCATTCAGTCTGAGGATTCAGTGGAGGTAAAAAGATCTCCTCTAGTGGCTGGCTTCACTGCTTCTCTGATCCCTAAGCTTTCACGCCCTAAATCTGACTCTGGGTATTTACTACTAAAACCAATTAGAATGTGTGCTACACAAACCCTTTCCTCCCCAGCTTGTTTTGGTCATGGTGTTTTGTCACAGCAATAGAAATCCTAACTAAGACAGTAGTGTATGTAATTATAGCAGGTAGTGTTGTATGTGAGTATGTCAAGTCCTTGCAAGTCCATAAAAAAACCTTAGGAAAAAGGAATTATCAGTTAGTGCCCAGTTTGTCCTATGAATATCAAAGTTGGTTAATTTCATTGCCAATTATGGTTGCTATGGATGATTAATACTGTACTGGCACACATAGTGACTAATTTCTGAGATATGATGTTTATTTTAATGTTTACCATCAGTCTGAACAATAAGCTCTCAAGGTATCTGAATGTATAAGGGTTCTGCAAAGAATCAATAGGACATGGTTTGTATATAATGATATTTGTTTTATGTTTTTATACATTGCACAAACATCAGAATGAACTGAGCAGATAACTTGGTGGGTGGAAGTGCTTGCTGTGCAAGCATGAGGACCTGGGATCAAAACCCACATAAAAATCTAGATGCATAACATGAGTATCTGCAACCTCATCTGGTGGAGAGAGGAAAGAGGTAGACAAAAGAATTAAGCTTAAAGGCCAGCTAGCCTATCCTATGCATCATCTAGAGAAGGAAGAGCTAGCCTGTCCTTTGCATCAGCTAGAGAAGGAAGAATGGTGTAATTGAGGACTGTATCTGACTTCTGAGTTCCACAAGCAGGCCACTGTATACAGTAGGTGCGCCAACAATCACATGCATGAATGCACATATATACACATATGCACAAACACACATATCATGTGCACTCCCACATACACATGCACGCACATCAACACGCACACACACACAACCAAAATCCCTAAGAATGTTGTTTTTCCCCCTGAGTTGAGTTCACTGGCTTTTCCAGAATATGACAGAGAATAGAGAAAGCAAACCCCAGACATATAATAGGAGCTGAAGCACTGACAAAATAATAAAGGGTTCTAAAAAGTTCATTTTATGTGTCTTGTTTTAAAATATTGTAAATTTAAATCTGACAAAATTATAAAATACTTCAAAACTTTAATGACATTTTCCACTTTGCTAGGCACTTTCATAACAATTGTTAAAAGCTAAATGTATCAAATATTGAGTCACAGAAAAACTAGAATTTGGCTTTCACCATTAAATTGTGATTGATCTGGAGTACTTAGTTGCCCCTCAGCAGTGGTTAGCTAATGTTTCTTTCTTTCTTTTTAAGCACCTAAAAAAATCTACTCAGAAAACTGAAACTCACTTTCTCAATGCAAAAAATTTTCTGTGCTTCGATGTGCTTAACGTTTTCTTCTTTTCCTTTTTGATGGATAAAATAATAGATAAACAAAATAGTTCTTATAATTGTTCCTTCTTCTGTGTTTATTAAAAACTTTGCCATTTGGCCAGGACTGAGCCAGCAGAGGACACAGATGACCTCCCCCTACACCTCATGGTCTGGGGGCAGGGGGTGCGATCAACCAGGAGAGACATGGAACTTTCTAGGCATGAGCTGGCAGTTGGGGACCCATCACACCATATGCTGCCCATGGTGTCTAGGTCCAGCACACAAGAGAAGAAAAACAATATCTCTGTGCCATGCAAGGGAGCATGTGTTGATGTCTGTGGCTCCTGTTGCCACTGAGGGTTCTGCAGAGACCTGTAGTTTGGGCTGGCACCAGGGTGATGTCCAAGGGCCATGCTGCCTTAAGGGCCATGCCAAGCTGGGTGGCCTGCACTGCCACCTGGGCCCATGGTAACAACCAGGCCTTTGCTGCTGCCTAGACATATCTGGGTCCATGATCCTGCTATAGCCAGAATCTGTGTTGACATCCCTAATCCACATTGCCACCAAAGGCCACACATATGCCCAGGGTCTAGGGCCATAACCATTGACCTTGTTACTGTGGGAGGACTATGCTGCCACCAGACCCAAACCAATTTGAGTGGGCAGCACCTGGGGCCATGGTCTCATCTGGGCCAGAGCTGCTGCCAAGGGCCATGTCAGGGCTCATGACCCTACCACAGCAGGGTCTATAGCTGTAGTTCCTGATACCATCAAAAACCATGCCGATGCCAGGGGTCTGGGCCACTGCCTAGAGCCATGTTGGTGTCCAAGGGCCATAGTGCTGTGGGGCCCATAAAAATCCAGGTGCCCTGCATTGCCTCCTTGGACCATGGTAACATCTAAGTCTGTGCTGCTTAGGAAACAACCTATGACCATGAGGGAAAGCTGGCAGATGGACCAATCTGGCTACCACCCCAGCTCAGAAACAGGCCTAAGAGTTGGCCCACACCAACACCCACTTTGTGTATGAACTGTTAAGAGTATATGAAGTAGATGAACCTATGGGGATCCAAAACAGCAGGATTTCTGTAACACAGGACAACAGCAGGATAGCCAAGATAATGGACCCCAGTGAGAGTCCATTATCAGTGGTGTGTGGGCTCTGATATCAGCCAGCCTGGCACGGCCATGGCTTGAATACAGCTTGGTAGCTGGAAAGCTAGCAATTTAGAAAGACAAAAGGTGAAAGGCTTGGCTCCGGCCTTCTTTTGACTTGTAGATTGCCCAGGAAGGAGTTGCTGGCTCCAAAGCTGGTGAGATATGCAGGTGTATGGATGAGAGGTGTGGTATCCCCAGAAAAGGAATGTGAATAGAGAATTCCTGAGGGTGGAGGAGAATTTTCAGAGGGCATTCAGAGCTTGGGAGGAGAAGAAATAAACGCATGGTCATGCTGTAAGGACAAGAAGTCCTGAGCTGCCTTTGAATGATGATGGTGTGAAAGCCTGTTTCTTCCACGCGCCTCTGAGAACACATTTAGGGCAAAGCACCAGTTTCTATGTTGGGGCGATGGTCCCCGACAGTGGTGTAGCAGAAGTGACTCGTGGCAATGGTTGCTTGCAAGTAAAAATGAATGAACTTAAGGATAAACTGTATAACTCAACGGACCACACTACAGCTTCCACAACAAGCTTCTTCTTTTTCTGTTTGTTTGATTGCTTTTGTTTTTACAGTTTTTCTTTTAAATGTTGTTTTATTAGGGGAGGTTGTCAGGGCAGAAGGCAGATGCAAAGAGTCGAAGAAAAAAGTGGGATTGAAATACATGATGTGAAATTTATAAAGAATCAATAAAAGTTATTTTCAAAAAAAACTTCAGCATTATGCTGAAGAAGCAGCCAGGCTAAAATGCACCAGAGTGTGTATGCAGGGAACACTTCATATTCCACAATTTTCCATGTGATCCTGGAGGCTTCAATCCCCACTCTACAGGCAAGACAGATAATCTGGAGACCTGGGAGGAACTCAGTCTTTTATTCAGGCTTTCTCTGAGTAGATATGGTCCTAGCTTATTGTGGTGAACAATCTAATTTATGCAAAAGTCCTCATCCAAAAATACCCTCAAAAAATCCAAGCTTAAGCTTGACCAAATATCTAGTCACTGTGAACCAGACAAGTAGATCTATAAATTCAGCCACTCATTTTAGTTTTGGGGGACATTTATGGACTTGTTCTACTCTGATGATTTTGAATTTGTTTTCCGATATCATACTCCAAATTTGAAAGGAGTAAAAATGGTACCAAAACTGTCTGTGATTTCCCAAAAAAGCTCTATATAATTTCAAAGGCTTTTCTTTCACTTTATAAAAATTAAAAAATACTAGAAGTTAATGGGTGTATTTGTTGTGGCCTATGCTTGAGCAATCAATGGTATTTCCAGAGACACATGAGGAGCTAGGAGATAACGTGCTAATTGTACATAGGTGGAAATAAAATAAGTGTTGAAGTTGGACATGGTGGTGCACACCTATAATCCAAGTGCTGGGAAAGCTGAGACAGGAGAGCTTGAAGCCTGGCATAGACAGTCAGAGGCTGCCTCAAAACAAACCAATAAATACACACTCAGAGACTGCTCCTTTTATGGACAAGACATTCCTGAAGATGTCCAGGTGTCTCAACTCTCAGCAGTACATTCTTGCCTCAGCAGAAATTCCAATCAGACCCTCAGAAAATTGTTATGGATTATCCCCAGTAGAGAATTTTGTCTCCTCCGTTTGATATCATTGATAACTCTAATAAATTAGCCCCACTGTCTACAGCTAATTCAATCTTGTCTCCAAATGTTTTCCTCTTTCCAGCAAGGCTCACGCGAAAGCTGGGAGCCTTTTCTGTCCTGAACAAAGGGCTGTCTCAGAGTCTTATGCAAGGACCGAAGCAGCACTTTGAACTGTTGATGTGTCAAAGAGTGGGCACTCAGAAACGCTGGCTTCAGAGCACAGTGCTCACAAAACCTAGTTGTGAGCCTACCGTGGGGCTGAATGGGAATTTCCAGGAATTGCCATAGCTCCAAAGCAGACAATTTCATGAGCACAGACTTTGTATCCAACAGTACAGGAAGTGATTAACTGGACAGGTGACTTTGCCGTGACTATTATTTTGTGTACAGCTTAACTTTCAATGTTCAATATTTTGCTGTTGTAATAGGAAGACCTTTTTCTCCCCATGCGCTATCTCAAAGTTTCAATTTAGTACACTTTGTTTCTTCAAGATGAAACTGATTATATAAATGGTAGGAGAATCTCAGTGACCATTCAGGAATGGCTCTCAGCCTTCTCAGACCTCTTGGTCTCTGTCACAGCTTGGTCATCTCTGATCAATGAACACCCAGACTGAGCATCTCCAAGTTCAAAACATCAAAATCTGAACTTTTGAAATCCAGAATTTGGAAGGGGGTGGCTCTGACATGATGTGACATGACACCATAAATAGAAAATTGCACACTTTTAAATGCTGTTTAATGCACTAAGTTATTCTAAATATAATATAAAATCATTTTCAGGTAAATACATATGGTGCATATGAAACATAATTAATTTGGTGTTTAGATTTGGAGCCCATCCTCAAGACATTTTATTAAGCATAATCTAAATCTGAAAAGTATGAAATCTGAAATATTGTTAAGTATTTTAGATGACAGATATCCAGCCTGTAGCTAAATAAATATACTGTGAAAGTAGTTATAGGTCATATGCTAATGGACGGTCATGATTGTGTTTCAATAAAAATTTATTTATAAAAAGAACTGACAAGCTTGATTTGACCTAGTTGGCCAGTTTGTCAACACCTGGCCCAACTCGTCCTGAAGTTTCTCTATCTATTGCCCTGGGATCTTAATTATCCTATAAGCAACTTTATTTCCAAGTCAATTTATATCAGGCATACACTTTTTAAAGTGATTTTTAAAGGGTCTTGTGATAGGTGAAACATTTCTTCTTCCTGTCTAATTGGATGTTTTATCTGCAGCAAGCACAAGCCATCTTCCACCCAAGTTAGAATTAATTAGCAGAGAAACATAGGAGCCAGACAGGTGGGATCAAAATGTCAGTGTTATTACAGATAGGCTTTTCTGGGAGGAGTGCAGCTGTTTGCAGCCAAGCAGGCTCGCTAATGCTTCATTTTGAATTAGGCAGACCTGCTCATCCAGTCACAGCACATCTGGACACAGGCTTCACCATGTGGAGTTGTGTCTACAAAAGACAGAGTGCTATGTACAAGGATATGTGTGTTCTGTGGGACTGTCTCAGGAAGGGAGGAAGGAGGGGGTTGGGTCATGGACAGCCAGCCTTGTTTCCCAAGTTATCCATCAGAGAAACAGCATTCCTCTTTCCCTTGGGAGTTTTGGGGTGGGCAACAGAGAGGCCAAGAGTGTTTCTGTGTTCAAGATTTGTCCATGATGAAATAGAAACCAGAAAAAAAAATAGGAAAGGTTTTCCCTCAATTTCGATATAATGTTTGGTCTTACAACCTTTTGATCAAAATTATCAGAGATACCTCGTCCCTCAAAAGCCCAACTCTGATATCTCAACCTGGCTGTTCTATCTGCATCAAACCTGCTCCTCCCTCTCCCCATTCTTCCTCCCTGGCCAAGAGAGATACTGAGATCGCTGCTTCCTTGTCTTTGCCCCTGCTATTAGTTCCACATAGAAAGCACTCCTTAGTTGTATTGTTTAATCTTTATCTACCATTTAGGGCTTGGACCTATCCTTGGTGAAAAAGTCTCTGACCGTTCTGGTTCTCAAGATCTTCATTCTTAAACTCCCAAGACATTTAGGGTCTGACCCTCTTGCCAATCATTTACAGTTTATCTTGCTAATCAGTTTTCACAATTAAATCTATCGACAGATTCAGGAATTTTTTGTTAATTCTGTGAGTCTCATAAATATTTACTGTTATTCTCAAAACAACTGGTACAACTATTATTACCCATAATGTAAGTTCTCAAACATTTGCCCTTTCGTTATTCTTCAAAATGAGGCATTAATTACAAATGTTCGGCAATAAGGATTTCTCATGAATGCAGACTTTCTCCATCAGTGAGAATGAACAAGGGTTGGCTCCACTCAGAACCACTCTCCCGGAAACTTCACGAAATTGGCTTTTGCACAGGTTGTTCCCAGTCCTGTTGAAATGCGGGTGTGCCAGCTTTCCCTTCACATCTTCTCTTAGCAGCTCTGACTTCCAGGTTGCTCACTTGCGGAAAGAGAGCTGCAGTGCTCAGGGGCTCTGCTTCCCATCCACCAGTCTGCAGCCTCTGGTTATAACGTCAAAGGTGTTGGGGAGTGTCAGGACTCACTGTGGACAACATAGGTCCCTTCAAATTATGTGACTCCAGGAAACTCTCATGCCAGTACCTCGGAACTACTTTGATTTTTCCCTTTACATCAGGAGTTCGGTGCAGATGTGACACCACCCTGGCAGAAGAGCTTTCTGAAATCGACTAGACGCTGACATTGTCACAGGATGAAGCTAGAACTACTGTCACTTCTGTCATGGCCAAGAGTGTTGAGTGCCCTCGCATGCACAGAAGAATCTCAGCAAGTGCTTTTGCATGTTTGTCCAGACATTCCTGTGGGTAAAAGCGTAAATGATCTGAGCTCCATACCTAATCCCATTTACATAAAAACACCTAGGACTTGATTTTTGCATGCTGTGCACTTTTGTGCAGTTGGAATTTTCTCTGTGTAAATCGTAGGAAGGGCGTAATTTGTCTTGCATGGAAATTTCAATACTGCATTAATCATTGTGAAAAATCATACTGTCCATGGCAGTCTTTTATAACCACTGCACCACACCCATTGGCTGTGGAATTGCAACCTCAAGCATTTCTTCTGAGAAGCATGTTCAGGGAAGTTATTTCCTTTAGGTGGGTTCAAGCCACTCTTCCTCCCTACTCTGTAAACACCGAGGATAATCCCATTCACACTTTTCATTTTCTTTTTCCATTGGATGCATCTGCAATTTTCAATCCTATGCCCATGTCCCAGCTTTTAAACTGTTAACAACTTCCGGGCTAGGATTATACCTTGTTCAAGTTTTCCCTTAAGGATCTTGAGTCTCCTGATGATGATCAACCCTTACCAACAACTCAAAAGAGGGCTTCTCATGCCTAGTTGGGGGGGTTATTAGATAGTAATAGCTCATGTGAGGAGCATTGTGAGCCCAGATGGGAAATTAAATTATAAGCCCACAAGGCCTCAACTCTACACAAATAACTGTAAGCAGCTAAGAAAGGTTGAGAGTGGACAAACAATCCTCCCCAGGGAATAACACATCAACTGGTTGTCCAGCACCAAATGGTCAGCCCTAAAAACATGTCTTTGAGTAACCCATGGTTCTGTCAAAAAAAAAAAAAGAAAGAAAAAAAAGTGGGAGCCATGAATATGGCAGGATTAGAATGTCCAAAGTCTCATCAGGTGCTTCCAATGCACAACCAAAGCCGAAACCCTCTCCGAAGACAGGCACAAAACCGAGAAAGATGCTCTGTTGCCGATATGAGAGACATTAACAGATTGATGACACAAGTGGATGGATTCATGAGTAAAGGAGTGTGCTGGAGAAAGAATGGGTAGAAATATACCTCAAGCAAAGGCTTAGGGTCTATGGTGAGACCACCTTATGTCCGATGACAATTTCACCACTTACTTACTAGGTGGGTGACTGACCACATTATGTCAACTTGGTGAGCCCCGGGCTCTTCATTTGCAAAGTGGAGCTAACAGCAATACCTGCCCAGCTATGTGCTAGAAGAATTGATGTGGTGACAGTCCTGAACATTTCGTGTCAGGCTGAGCAACTGGAAGGCACTCAGTAAATATCAAATTCTGGTCTTATGGCTGGAAGGATGGTGTCCTGGGCACTGCACTATCTCCTGTGCTATGAGTTATTATTCCCCTTATTATCCTAGAAGCAAGCTCCATTCTAATCCCAGCCCTGTTCTGTGGCCTGTGCTGTGCTCATGTGGTAGCGATTAAGCCAAAGCCCAAACTGGGACCAGATACCGTTTATTTTTTTTCTTGGCTTGCCATCAATCCTCCTCAGGTCTGCCTGATGCTGTCATCTGGCTTCAGCTCATCTGGGGGAGGACAGCGAGAGGCCAGACAGCCGTGAATCTTGCTGTCTGCTTGCACATGTTCACAGTCTAGGGAAGACTAGGCAGAGCCCTTGTGGGGGTGGAGAATGTATAGCTCGGTAGCAGAGCCTGGTCTGCTTACGCTGTCTCTCTGCAGATGATAAAGCCGGGGCTTTTCTGACAGAGTGCTCTGAATCCTCTCGGTGAAAACACAACAGAAAAGGAGGGTGAAGGAGGATATTGAGTGTAGGGTATTGACAGCAAGGGAGAGTGCAGTACTCAAGAGGGAAAAGGCCTTCTGTTGTGATTGATAGTGGGGGGGCATACTGTCTAAATTGAATTATGTATTTTAAGAATGACTTTAAAGGAGACAGAATACTAGGTAGCGATAGGATTGTCCATGAGCGGCGCGATGAGAAGGTCGTGTGTGTCAGGAGATCCTCCCGCATTCATAACAAATTCATAATGCAGTGAGCTGCGTTCTATGATGCCACACTTCAGTTCCAGAGAACCAATCCCAATTTACTCCATTTAGAAACACACACACTACCTGTCCCTAGCAACTTCCTGGACTTGCCCTCCTTTCTTTTTTCTGTCAGCTCTTGCCCATTAAGATTCCCCACGCCTAGGCCTTCAGGCATTCGTCCTGTGATATAAGAGTTGAGTTCAATCCTAAGAAAATCACTTAGCAGGGCAGCCTTGGCCATGCCCGTTAGCTCAAGTTCATCGTCTATAACATGAAGAAGGTAGGACTGTAGCACCCCTTATTGGGGCTATATTCAAAGACTGAAAATGGGTGACTAGGCCCACAGAGAGAGCTGAACCCTATAGTACTCTGAGAGCCGGATAGCCACGGTGACTGCTCAGTAACAGGTTGGTAGCATATGCAGCATGGACACACTGGCCCAGTGAAAACTCGTGACTCAGGACAGGAGGTAAATAGGTAGGGGTAATACTACTTAGGACGGTGTGCTTTTTAAATTTTGTTTATTTCTAGAATTCTCCAGCTACTATTTTTGGATCATAGGCAACTATAACTGTGGAAAACAGAACATTGACTAGAAGGGATACTTGCATGTCTAGTACAGACGTTTTGTAAAAAACTACGTGAGATACCACATGCAATGAACTTAGCACACCTCTAAACATAAGGGCTATTTGAAGAACTGTTCTGATTCTAGTGCGTCCAGCACCATGCACCTGATATTAAAGAAAACCCATGAACTCTGGGTTTTGCCTCTTGGGGAATAAAAAGATGAAATGAAAATTAAGCTAAATAGCAAAACAGACCCTGCTGATCTTGCTGAATTTGCCTTGGTGTAATTGGCATATCAGGCCTCTGACTGGACTGCTGACGGTTATAAGCAGAGCTCAGAAGCCAGACACCACCCTGGCCTTTTCCCCTGCTTGCAGCTGCGTGACTTGGGGCATGATCCTCTCTGAGGGCTTCTCATCTGTCACTGGGTAGCAACACAGACCATACACAGCTGGCTTGCAGAGAGATAGCAACCCACAAATCACACAACCCCTGCCCAAGGACAACCACGGAGGGGGGGGGCACGCCCCACTCTTCCCAGGAGCCAACTAGATTCAAACTCTGCCCATTCCGTGTAAGGTGGGAAGCTCTTCTCCATCCCCCCAGACAAGCACACTGGCTCTCTCTGGCCTCCTTGCCCCTTTCTCCATCTTCCTCACGTGCCAAGTATTGCAGAAAAGCGTTCAGTACTGTGCCTGTCCTCAGAGCTGACACCCCAGATGGGCAGGTGTGGTAGGGTGTTCTCACCGCTCTGTTCACACCTGGCATGCGCAGGCAGCCCCGGAAACTTAGAAATGCATAAATAAATACTAACTGGATTCATTAATTAGTATTTCAAGGGAAACGTAGTTCTTGGGAAACACAAATAGACTATAGTTACATGCAGAAAGAAGATCTAAGGCTGCTTTCTCTCAATCTCTCCCTGATAGAACGTCAGCTAATAATTTTCCTCTCTGAGCTGGTTTTTCTGCCACTAAAATGGAAAGAAAATCCTTTACCAAGTTTCCCTGGAACAGCTACTTGATGGACAACTTTTAAACATGGAAGCACACTTGCTTCCAGCATTATAAATCACTGTATAAAGACAAAATGTTGCCATTGCTTTTTAAATACCAGTGTTTTATTACCTGGGCCACACCCTGATAGGAAAATGTCTCGTCAATGTGGAAGAAAGCAAAGTACTCTTTTGGGATCAACAGCTGAGTTTAAAACATGCTGTTTTGTCCTGCCCTGCCCTGCCCAGCAGGCCCTCACTAGATTGGCACAGCTTTCAGAGCTACCCGGGATACTGAATGTGGCTCTAACTTCCCAGCCCACCCTTCCAAGCAGGATGTCCTGGCATAACCGGCCTGGACCCAGCCCAGACTGAGTAATGAGATACAGAGCCTGTCGCCGGGTGAAGCTGCATTTGCGTCAGGAGCTGTCACTTTCTGGCGGTTGCCTGGTGACCCTCATGGAAAATGAGCTGTGGCAGACCATACCACAGAAACCACTCCCTCAGCTGGCCAGCTTGTTGGAAAGCCAAGTGCCATGGGAGGAAGGGATGCCCCGAGAAAAGATGTCCCAGAGACACCCTTTTGTGTGTAGGTGGGACCAGAAATGGGAAGGAAGAGAAGTGTGGGGAACATGGGCTGTTCATGATGGCAGGGTGGGCCCAGCTCCATAATTAATGTTTACCCCCAGCCTCAGTCTTAGGAAACACAAGCATGCATTCCACCAGTGGATAGTAACCCACAGCTCTAAAAACACATGAGGATGTGTCCAAAGCTGTTTGCTTCCAGTGATGGCAGTTGTCATAGAGAGGAACGGCTAAGCGGAGAGGGGTGAAATCACTTGCCCAGTGGAAGGAGACATGGCTGTGACAGGAAGATTTTTCTGGCAGTGTAGTTGTAGGAAAGAACACTAGCAAAGAGTGTGACACTGGTTGACTGGGAAAACAGATAGCAAGCCTTGTCAATGGAAAAACAAACCGTGCCATGTATTCGAAAGAAATGAAGTGGCAACACCAGATGAAATGCTAGATGACCAAAGTGTGCGGAGCCATCATGGCCTAGACAAGCTGTTGGGCCTCTCCCTCCTGTCCCCTTTAATCCCAAGATTGTGAGACTAGTGTCTGCAGGTGTCTATGCACTTGCTCCAGAGATGAAGACATTCATGCTCGGAGAGACTAAACTACTTGTCTGAGATCATATAGCTACACAAAACCAAGATTAAATGCTAGTCTTGTGTTTTCAAGTCTGATGACCCTTCTACTCACATCCTTGGAGGAAGAATTGCCCACCACCATGCATGCCTTCTTTTTCTTTCTTTTTTTTTTAAAAGACCTTTTTAAATATTTATATTTATTTATTATGCATACGATATTCTGTCTACATGTATGCCTGTAGGCCAGAGGAGGGCACCAGATCTCATTACAGATGGTTGTGATCCACCATGTAGTTGCTAGGAATTGAACTCAGGACCTTTGGGAGAGCAGGCAATGCTCTTAACCTCTGAGCCATCTCACCAGCCCCCATGCCTTCTTTTTCTCCATTCATCTGTTTACCTACACTGCACACAGCTTCCTACAACTTCGATGAGTCAAGAGCCAATTTCACTGATTTGTGCCTACTTTTTAAGTACCTACAGAATCCCCACCATCGAACTAGGTGCTGAAGACAATGAACAGGGAGATGTATCCCAGTCTTCAAGGGAGGTAGAACCATTTAATGCTCGAATAGAAATCCATGAACTTATGTAACTGCTTAGCCAATAAGGCACCCAAAATGCCTACCCTTTAAAGAGAGTCTCCATCATGGCTCCTGCAATACTCAGAAGGAAACATGGCCTTCTCGTTATTCCTTTCTGCTCCATTCAAATGTCTGCCTGAGTAGTATGTCAGTAATCTTTCCAGTCCCATCAGTGATTGGAGTCTGTCCAATTAAATTATGAGGGTACAAAAATGAGCGAGGTGACCTTGGATTAATTTGTATGTAGGTATGGCTAAGATAAACTTTTGATGCAAATGCTTCAGTAGGATTATAACCAGCACTTCCCTAAGGACCCGTGAGCCTTGATAAGGTGGAGATTATTACCAAGGTGGATAATATTCAGGAGAGGGTTAGGGGGACCCTGCCAGAGCCTAGCCTTCCCAGTCTACCTCCAGGACCTGGTTTTGGAGCAGTCTTCGGAGTCCTGGGTGCTTCGTTTCACATGTACTTGGCTGAAGCCAGTTTCCTGTTTCTAAGAAAAGACTGCGTGGATGTCTCAGGAGGTCCTCTGGACAACAAATCCGGCTGGCCTCAGACCCTCAGAGAGAAGCCTGGTTTGGGGGTAGGGCAACTGGCCATCTGGGGAGAATTTGTCCTCATTAACCCGTTTTAGCCCAAAGATTTCCTGGAACTCACACTGAAAAGCATTTACAAATATTTGTGAGGCTGGATGAGAAAAAAAACAAGTTTACATCTGGACCAAATAGGCCTGAGCTATTTGAGGAACATCTGGATTTGCTAAGCAAAAATAAAAGTCTGATAGGCCAAGGATCACAGAAAGGGACCCCCGTTAACAGAACCCTGGACCCTGCACAGAGACTCTGCCAAGATGCTGTGCACAGCTCTCTTCAGTTCTGCCTTCCTACTTCCAGTCCTAACTCTCACCAATCTTTTTCCAGTGGCATCACAGACTGTTGCCATGGAGACTACTGTTGTGGCAAACAGAACTGTCCCATCTTTGCCCTACGGCTTGCAAACTGTGGCAGAATGTGGACAGAAGCCATGGCATGGCCACAGGCCTCAGTGAAACACTCTGGGGACACACTTGATGGGAATAGAAACCCTACAGGAGAGTGGAACACAGGCTCCTGAAGCAGCCAGCCCGAGCCAGGCCAGGCCTTCAAGCCCAGGGCCCCTTGGACACCAGCCTCCACCTGTGGTGGAGTCCTCTGTAGCTCCACTCGCTGATGAGCCGCAATTACCAGCATTCCTTGCGGTGGCTTTCAAAGGTTTTGGGTGGAAAAAAAAACACTAAAACTCTGTGAGTTGAGCACCAGCTTTGGAGTCTCATCCACCTGGCTTCAAACCCTGGCTCCTTACCTCACCACAGGCTGACTTGGCATAAAAGCCCCGCGGACTCCCTAAAACCCCAGGGCTCTCATTAAGAGCCCCACTTCTCATTGCTTGTTTCATCCTATGAGTTATTGTAGGTAGGGTCTCATTTCTACAACTGCCTGATTCGGTTTTCCTCCACCAGTGGCCAAAGTGTCATTTTTAATAGAGAAGTTCATCTCTGCTTCCTGGTTGAGACACCCACCACCACCACCACGACTCTCAACCAGAAATGAGATCTACCACACCATCTGGTGGCCCTGGCACTCTCAGCCATCCACAGATCTTCCCCACCATGCCACCAAGGACTTCGTGGCCTTAATTTTGCTTCCCACCTTGTCATTCCTACAAGGAATGTCACCTCTTCTATGCCACAAAAATCACCTTCCCAGAAGAGAGCCATCCATCTGAAACTTCTGCCTTCCCCTCACAATGCTCAATTCTTTCTTCTACATGATTCTCCCTGCATATTTATTGGTGTCTGAAATCATCTCTTTTGTTTTCATGTTTCATTTCCACCTCCCCTGTAGGAAGTAGGTCCGTGTTTGCTTATAGAGAGTTCCTTACTGCAGTTTCTGACACCCAGTAGGCAGTATGTTCATGTATTTATATTGATGTATCTGTGTGTTTTATTAAAGTATTTAGCTCAGTACCTGTTAAATAAATATTAGTTGTTACATTATTAAGTAGTAATGCATTGTATTTGTTTTGATCATAATAATCTTCATTGTTTATATTAGAATGCTCCATTGCAGTCCACATTCTTCTTGATACATGTGACCATACTTGAGTCTTACAGCTGGTATACAAAACGGCAAGCACTATTTTTCAGTGTGTGTGTGTATGCTTGCACATTTGCACATTGAAAAGGGGTATATGTAGTATATGTAGGAGCCAGGAGCCATGTGGTGTGCTTTGTCAGTTCTTCTCTACCTTAATTTATTGACACAGAGTCTCTCTCTCTCCTTGAACCTGGAGCTCAACATCTAACTAGGATGGCTGACCAGCAAACTCCATCAACCGGCCTGTCTCTACCTCCCCAGTGCTGGAATTATAAGGGAGGCACAGTCCCCAGCTTTGGCACTCTTCATTTTGATTGGCTGATGAGGGATTTGGCAACTTGCTGAACTGTAAAGCAGGCCTTTGAATGAGATCAGTGCTCCGTATGACTCTACTTCAGGGCACATGGAGTTTCCAAGCAGAAAACAAACACTCCTGTCCATTTTAGGAGCCCCTTGGAGAGTGTAATAAGTGGGGTCCTAGGCAACCTTTGTGGCCATGGTGGAAGCAAAGCCACTCAGTTCCTTGGGAGCCTGCATTGCCTGTAGATTTGTGCAGCACTGCTTCTGACTGCTGTCATCGTGGCTGAGGCATCCTCCGTACTGCAGGAGGCACAGATTCCCTCCACTAAACTGCTGCTCCTTGTACATACAGGCTCCCCAGCCCCTGGCCAGCATTTTGCTCGAAGCTGTAGAGAAGTCATGCAAATCACACCTTTCCCTGAGATTCAGAGCTTGCCTGATGCTCATAGTTGTGGTGAGAGGGTTCAGAATGCACTCACACACTCTCTTTCTTCCCAACAGTCAACAAGGGCTCTTCCTGCAAAGGTGGAGCATGGCCTGT
Organism: Dicrostonyx torquatus; assembly: GCA_028555095.1. Classification (NCBI taxonomy): domain Eukaryota; kingdom Metazoa; phylum Chordata; class Mammalia; order Rodentia; family Cricetidae; genus Dicrostonyx; species Dicrostonyx torquatus. Next base: position 2,922,274 of record JAQHUG010000062.1, read on the forward strand.
GGCCCAGACGGATCAGTTCTGCAGCCTGAGGAGGGAATGTTCCATGTCCAGAGAACACAGTTCACTTACAATGGAGAACGGCAGGCCCCTGAAAGTAGGTAGTCCTCTGGGTGGTATCTTGTTAGGTTCCCAGGATATGGGGACAGGATCCAGACTCCTCCAGTTGAGTGCTATCATCCTAGGTTATACTTTCCAGTTGCTTTGGAGAATTTACCACTGTCCTCAGCCATGTTCAGCTTGATGATCTCTCAGTCTTTTGTGTCCAAGTGAGTGGGACGGTGGAAGAGATGGAATCAGCAGCCCTCTCTTCTCCCTGCCTTAGATTTTCTCAGAGGTCATATCCTTATAATCTTGGGGAATATTGATACTCTCTTACACATTTCTGTTGGGCAACAGTATCCAGGTCCACCCATTCCCTTTCCCACCCACATCCAGCCACAGATGTGAGATTAACACAGCATGGTCAGTAGCTATTCTTGGGATGATGGAAAAAAGTTACAAAGCATCCAGTTCCTGGAGAACTGCTCTCTGGACTCTAACAGCAACTGACTGTGCTTCCTGGTTCTGGTAGCACGGAGGTACCAGCTGCTACCCTAAGGAGGCTATAGGCTGTGTTAACTTACATCTTAAAGATGTCTCTAGAGAAGCAACACATGGGATGAGAACAAACGGCAGTCCGTCAGTCCAGATATGTGTAAACTCGGCCACAGTGGTGCGGATTTGAGCAGGTTGTTTAGCTGGCTCCCTTGTCTCACATGCAAAGTGGAGGTGATAAGAGCTCACCCCTCTTTGAAGAGTCTCTTAAGAATTAAATGACAGTTATTCCAGGCAATCAGGGCAGTACCTAGCACACGGCAAGGTCTCCACGTAGGTTAGATATTATTGTTGCTGTTATTTTCATTGCTATCGCTCAGTCGTTTGGATAAAACAACTGGATGCAACAAGTTGTGCATCTCTGTTGAATCCACGGTCAACATCATCCCAAAATCCAGTTTACACTAGATCTCTGTGGTGCTCGGTATGACTCATTCTAAGGAAAACGACTGCCAGGTACAATAAATTGTCCCAATAACAAAGTTTTATTTTCTAAAAAGCTTTGGGGTGGTGTAGGAGGGTTCTTCTGTATTTCTGTGCTCTTGTTGGTTAAATAAACAGACTGCCTGGCCTATAGGATAGGTCAGCCCTTAGGTGGGTGGAGTAGACAGAACGGAAGGCTGGGGAGAAGGGAAGACAGCAGTCACCATATTTCTCCAGCCCAAGATGGACTTTGGTTAGAATCTTCCTGGTAAACCACTACCTCGTGGTGACTTACAGACTATTAAAAATGGGTTGAAATAGGATGTAAGAGGCTAGAGAGAATGGGCCAGGCAGTAATTTAATTAAAATAGTTTCTTTGTGGTTATTTCGGGCATAAGCTAGCTGGCGGCTGGGAGCTGGGTGGAGGCGGGACACAGTCCGCTCCTCTCAGGTGCTGGGAACACAGCTCACACCCTCCTTACTACATTGGGGAAATTCCTTGGCACTGTCATAATTGAATCCATAAGCTCTTAGTAGAAATCTTAACTTTCGCAGGGCGGTGGTGGCGCACGCCTTTAATCCCAGCACTCGGGAGGCAGAGGCAGGCGGATCTTTGTGAGTTCGAGACCAGCCTGGTCTACAAGAGCTAGTTCCAGGATAGGCTCCAAAGCCACAGAGAAACCCTGTCTCGAAAAACCAAAAAAAAAAAAAAAAAAAAAAAATCTTAACTTTCATCCATAGCAAGGATGATGGAAACTGTCTGTTCCGTTCAGCTTGGACACACAGCTGTCTTTACACTTCCTTCAGACCCTGCCATCAGGCATCGCACTCTGCATCTGACTCTGCCAGTATATGTCCAAAGCATTCCCATTGTAGCTGCCCAAAAACTTACTCTTCAGGTCAAATGGAAGTTGAGTAGGCTGGCAAGATGGTGCAGCAGGTAAAGGCACTTGTCGCCAAATCTGCTGACCTGAGTTAGAAGCCCAGGATCCTCATGGTAAAAGGAGAGAATGAACTCTGACAAACTGATCTCTGACTTCCACACATGCCACATGACATCATCTTGGCACACATGTGCGCGCGCACACACACACACACACACACACATATGCATGCCCACATGCACAAATATTTTAATTGGAAGCTTTTGAATAAGCACAGAGAGAATGAGGCCCTGCCTCAGAATCCAGTCACATGTAGTGAAGACACTTGTGTAATGGGAAGCTGGAGTCCTGGCTTGTCCAGACGGGTGTTCATTTCAAATAATCTGCTATTCTCATAAACTTCCACCGTTTTCTGAAAACCACATTTCCCAGGATGTTGGATGTGACACAGAAATCCTTTCCATAGCATGAGAGTCTCAAATCTGGTCTGTTAAGTTGCACAAAGGATTAATGGGAATATCCCTAGACTGAAAACAAGTTCTGTTCTCGTATTAGGACTTACTTGGGCCAAGAAATAGATAATATGCAAAGCCAAGCCCTACATCTGAAAGGCTTGCCCGAGACGATTCCAAGACATCCAGAAGAACCAATATAGCCTCAAGTTCCAGTAAACGAAACTCTCCCAAGAATGATCAAGTTCATAAGAGTCACTATTTCCCCTAACAACTAAAAGTCCACCTAATCCTAGAGCAGTGTCCCTTGAGTTATAAAGTCTGGTGACAAAAGAGCTGGCTGCTGAACAGGCTATGAAAAGCTGTGGAATCTGTGAGCTCAGGCTCTCTCCCTAACTCTACCACTGATAACAGATTCATCTGTAATTTCCTCTGCCTCTGGACCCAAACCTCTTACTCTAGCTGTCCCTGAATGCAGGACACCAAAGTGACACAGTTAAATAGACAGCTGCTTACACAAAAGGAGACATTGTTACTGAAGAATTCAGTTTTACCACTAACTCCATCAATGCCATCTAGAAGATGGCATTTTCTAACAATTTTTTATGGTCCCACAGCCTCCCTTGTCTGGCACAGCTCCAGTATGGCCACACTGCCTCGTCTTTCGGGTGTCTGCTCCCAGACCCTGTTTACTTTCATGGGAGGTCTGAGGGTGGCAAGTGCAGACCACTCATGGAGGGACAGCAGCCTTGTTCTCAGTGGGCCTGGAGAGAGGAGTTTGGGGAGATCTCCCCAGTTCAGCCACTTGACTTCTATCAGGAGCCACAAGGAAGGCTCTGAGTCAGCACTTTGGCACAGAGGGATGCACACACACACACACACACACACACACACACACACACACACACAGAGAGAGAGAGAGAGAGAGAGAGAGAGAGAGAGAGAGAGAGAGAGAGAGGGAGGGGGTGAAACAGACAGAGAGATGCCCGCACATGAACGCACGCATGCACTCACACAGGCACATGCTCATTATCATCACCTCCTCACCCCACCCCATTCCCCACACATCACATACAGATATCCCAACACACACACACACACACACACACACATGCACATGCTCGTTTCCCCACACACTCCCCATTCATTACATAGAGATATCCGAAGCTGTGCTTGCCTTCTTAGCCCTCACTAGCCTCTGCTAGACTTGGCTTTCCAAGTGAAAAACGAGCCCTAAAGCCCTAGAGGTTCATCTGTGATTTACTGAGAATGTTGCTTCCACATGGTTTCCCGCTGCAGCAAAGCCCCAAGAGTCAGAAGGAGGAAGAAGAGGAAAATCATAAATGAATAGTCAGATGGGAAACAGATGTCCAGAGCCTCCCCTGGAAGGAAACTCTCTCCATGAGATTAGAAGTTCGGGGGGGCATGAGGAGCAGTCCCCGGCCCTACCTGCATTTCAGCACCCCCTCACCACCCCTAACTTTTACTCGACCTGTGTTCTTCTGGCACCTTGCCACAAAGGTATCTACCTGGCTGGCTCTTCTGTTTCTGATTTTAGCAAAATAAATGAATGCTAGGTGCTCTCCCACAGGCATGCTTTAGACACAGCTACTTCCGGCAAGGGGCTCAGGCAGTAGAGGAAATAAAGACATAAGTAGCCAAGGACAAGTCTGTCCAAGGACTGAAGTCAGGTGCTTTGACCTATAGCAGCCCAAACCATCAGGAACATGTGATGGAGGAAAACCTCTTTCCATAATCAGGAAGAGACAGGAAGTGAGACCCGGGAAGCACAGTGCACACCTGCGACCCCCAGGACCTCCTGCCAGCCCAGCTCCTAAAGATTACACTACCCTCTGGAGTGTACACTTGGGGGTCAAGCATTATTAATGACAGGGTTTCTCTGTAGCTTTGGTGCCTGTCCCAGAACTAGCTCTTGTAGACCAGGCTGGCCTCGAACTCACAGAGATCCACCTGTCTCTGCCTCCCGAGTGCTGGGATTAAAGGCATGCGCCACCACCGCCCGGCTCAAAAAAATTTAAAAAATAATCAAACAAGTATATTTTTGCTTAGTGTTTATTAGGCAAAGTTTAAGATGCTCTGGGTACTCAGACACAATATTTTATAATAATTTATAACCACTGTGGTTAGGAAGGAATCACAAAGGCAGAGTCTTGGGTGTTAAGACAGACATGAACCACAGGGCACGTCATCTTTTCTACACTTTCAGATGCCCGAAATGCAGCCTTAGACCCCAAGTGGGCCCTCCAGCCTCCCTTATCTCTGCCTCCACACCAACCACTACATCCTACAATCTCTACTGCTCTGGGATCGAGTGGGCCTCTCTGTTAATTCCTCAACCAATCACCTCTCACATAAACTAATCCAAGTCCACATTAGGGCTCCAACCTTCCTCAAACTTCAGAAGTCAGCTTCTTTCTGCTGGGAACACCTCTTAGTCAGCACTCAATTTAAAAAAAAAAAAAGTTTCAGCTCATTGTAAAGTGGAAAAGTCAAATTTCTTAACATCACAGCGCTTTCTGTGTTCTGATTCTTGTTTGCCTATCCCATCCCAACTCTGGATCTTCTCAGTCTGGAGAAGACATTGTCTTCTAAGAAAGTCGTGTGCTCTGTCTCTGGAGG
>JAQHUG010000062.1:2931067-2943920 GCA_028555095.1 Dicrostonyx torquatus
AGTTACAGTTTCTATTGCTGTGATAAAACATGACCAAAGAGACTTGGGGAGTCAAGGGTTTATTCTACCCTATGGCTTATAACTACATCTCTGAGGGAACTCAGGGCAGGAACCTGGAGGCAGGAACTGAAGCAGAAGCCATGGAGGAGTGATGTTACTGGCTTGTTCCCCGTAGTTTGCCCAGCCTGTTTCCTTAAACAACTCAGGATCACCTACATCAATCACCCAGCACCACCCACTGCTCAGTAAGCTTTGCCCACCCACATCAATGAGCAATCAAGAAAATACCCCACAGGCTTACCCACAGCCCAGTCTGAGGGGGTGGGGCAGACTTTCTCAATTGAGGTTCTTTTCTCCTGAATGACCCGAGGTTGGGTCAAGTTGATATAAAACTAGCTAATACACCCATTGACATAACAAGTTAGGAAGGGGGTACTAATTTGGGAACTTATTTATTACAAAAAATGCTAAATGCTTATGAAAGGTTCTCAACTTGAGAGGCGATGCCAGCTGTTACAGTCTGAGACCTCCAAAAGCGGTAGGGCAAAGCGGTCACTCCTGTAAAATGGGTGGAGCAGGGGAGGGGACAGAGTAAAGGATGTAATGTTCTTCTTTAGGAACTAAAAGACATTAATTCTCCTCAGTATTTTAGTTACCTAAATTAAATATTACTGTAGCGGGTTGGAAGGAAGTTAGTTTTTAGTAACATCTGCTCACGTATACACTGGGTGGAAAAGGCACACACTTGGGAACAAAATACAGCAAAGAATATTAAAAGTGTTATGTGCATAAACCTTGACCTAGTAGAGTAGCTAGTTCTGGGAGTTGCCTCAGCTCTGAGCACTGCCTTCCCACTCAGGAGAGGAGCCTGCAGGCCTCGGAGTGGATGTCTTTCTCACAGACACAGCTGTCCGGTCCGGAGTAGGAACTGAGACCTTTCCTATGGGACTTTTAAACTGTCACCCAAAGAGGGAGAGTCATCCCCTTGCTATGCGGCTGCACCCATGATACATGAGCTGTGACTGCCCTGAGGCCACGTAGCCTGTCATTTGTGACAAGAACAACATTGGGAGTTCGCCTGCAGAGGGAAGGAAGAATGTGGCGGACTCTCAAAGGGAGCAACAAAAAGTGGAAAGGAAAGTTCCAGGGCTTTTCAGTCCGATGGTCTAGAACTTTCACAGACCAGCTGTCGCCTTGAACACTGCAGGAGCCCATCCCTCACCCCTGAAGCCTAGAAGAATGCAAACTATTTCTTCCTGTTTGCAACTAAGTAAATCTCGATGTTAATCCCACTTTTACGATTTAGCCTCTGGAGGAAGATACTTGACGACATTCAAAGTTATGTATGTAAAGAAAATATAAAATGGAATTGTGATAAGCAGCCAACAGAACAGATAATGGCTACCAATGTGAATTCAGTAAAGACAGACCAGGACAGCACTAATGGGTTGCTATCGCTAGCCAATTTTTACTTAATATTTAATCTTTGCTGAGATGGTCTTATGCCTTACTCATTTTCCTTGTTTAACCCTTGTGGAGCCCAGATTATGGGTGTTAATTTTAAGATGAGCATGTAAGGGTTGGGCATAGTGCCTTTCAAATAGCAGGATTTTTTAAAAATCCTATCACTATTTTGAACTTATCAATCAGAACCAAATTTTATAGATGAAACTTTCAAGAGTGTTACTCAATGAGTGTAGTTTGAGACATCTGATGTTTGGGAAAGGGAGGTAAGCAGAGAGCCTACATACCCTTTTCTCACTACTATTCTTGATAGAAAACATCAGACAGGCACACCTAGGTCAGCGTTAGGAATAAATAGTTATGACGTGAAAACCTAAGGAAAAGTAATTTTCAACAAATTCTGCATAAGTTATAGTCCAAACTAGATGCAGATAGTCTATCGGCACAAGCATGCAAACTTGCCTTTCTGTAAATAACAGCACATAGTCACAGATGATCTCATCAGTTGCTACCAAGTTTTCCTTCTTGGCTAAGGAGAAGCTTGGTGGCTAACTCTGGATGCCCTGCCCTTGGGTTGCTTCTCCATCCCATGATGATCATTACCAGCCAGGGCTAAGAAGATCAGTTCTCCGACTAAGCCCTTACTATTTGCAGAAGATCAGTACCCCAAAGCTAGGTAGACCTTTTTATTCTCATAGCTGGTGTGCAAATCTAAGTAAATGCGGGCACACAGTAACACTGCCCCAGAACTAAGTACATAGCCCCTGACTGTGTATCTACTTTGTGATTGCTGCAACTCAGAGCTAGAGGTGCTCAGTGTTTTAATTTTTCTAGACTTAAGGCATTCCTTACTTACACCAAAATTGCTTCAGTAGACATTTCTCATTATTTATTATAAAACCTATACTGCCACCAGAGGCCGGATTTCTAAAACATCATACTTATTGGTTCCCTGGGACTTTTTGTTTCTTAATTTTTCCACGTAAGTGGGTAATACAAAGATACTTTTGAACATGCAAATGAGGTGTTAATGCTCCATTATTCTAAGCAAATGAAAGTAATATCTTTCCATCATCACATTAAATACATTTATTTCCTTTTACTACTAAGTGTCACTGTTTGTTTCTGCTTGTTTGTTGTTGTTGTTTGTTTTGGGGGACAGTTTTTGATGGTGTACTGAATCATGGTAAGATCATCACTCAGAGCCTAGCTCACTCTTGGGTATACAGGCTATATGCAAAAATTATCCATGGCATTATCTACTGTAATAAAAGGAGAGAGAGAGAAATGGAAAAAAAATGACACAGTTATAGAGGCAAGTCATTCTCTGAGAGTTCTAGGCTGGGCTGGTCTACAGAGCAAGTTCCAGGACAGCCAAGATGGCACATTTTTTCTTTCTCTTCTTTTTTTATGGCAAGAAAGTCAGAGAATGTTTTTAAAACTAAAGAATTGGTTGGCTGTAGGCACCAAGTTACCATCTAAAATTAACTTTATGCTTATATCTGTGAATAAAAAGCAAAATGATTGAAATTTCTACATATAGTGTTTCACAAAATATAAAGTTCATAATAATAAATATAGCAGAATTCCCTGGAACTCTACACTGAAAAGAGTAAAATACTCCCCAGAAAAACTCAAAGAGAAGAATAAATGCTAAGGCAAACCACGCTTGTGGGTAGAAAGACCAAATATTGCAAAGACAGCAATTCCACATTCATCTGCAGATCTAACGCAAAGTTCATCGAAAGCCCACCAAGTTCTCCTTTCAAAATTCCTACACAATCTAAAGTTAGTATAAATCAAAAGGAACACAGCAGCTTTTCTATTTTAAAAAGAAGCAGTGCACAGAAAGGGAAGCTCATCCTGTCTAATTGCAAGGCATAGTTGAGGACAATGAGAACAGTGTGCTTAGGGGCAGGTGACAAGTCATTGAGAGGATCATGGAGATGAACTGATTAGAGTAAAATCGAGGATTCAGAAAGAGATCCCGGCTTCCCAATTTTGACTTGACACATATGCTACAATAATATTGTAGGGAATCCTTTCCAACAAGGAAGAGTACAACTATCGGGCATAACTACGTAAAGAGTTAAGTTTGCCCAACCTTAGGCAAGACACAGAACTAAATGGAAAAAAATCTAACAGTACCAAATTTATGTTAGTAAACTTAGGGCAAGATCTTTGGGTGAGGGAAGATTTCTGACACAACCCCAAAAGCCTAAGCCACGTAAGGGGAAAAAGTAGTCGAAAAGATCGATTTTTGAAAAGATACCATTGTGAAAATGTAAAGTAGCCTGGTGCAGTGTGCCTGCAGTTCCCATTTGAGATAACAGGATTACAATCATAAGGCACCCTGGGCTAGAATAGTGAAACTGATGTGTGTGTGTGTGTGTGTGAGAGAGAGAGAGAGAGAGAGAGAGAGAGAGAGAGAGAGAGAGAGAGTTCAGACCGTAAATAACATATTCAAGCTCATATGTTTGACCAAAATTATCAAACAAAAACTCAAACAACAACAAAACAACTTTTACTTTTTAACTTTTTTATTGATTTTATTTATTTATTTTATTATGCATTTTTCTCTGCTCCCCTCCCTTCCTCTCCCCTCCCCTTCTACTCTTTTATTCAAAATACTTCAAGGACTTTAAAACAAGAGGAAGACAAACATGCTAAGAAAGTGTTAGTCAGCCTTGCGTTACTACAATGAAATTCCTAAAGCATTTAACATGTGAAGAGAAAAGATGTGTTTAGCTCATGGTTGTGTGAGTCCAAGATTAGGCAATCCCACTACTTAGGTCATCTGGTGAGGCAGTGCCTCCTAGCAGGAGCCTGGGCTGGAGCTATTTCTAAGTCAGGAAGCAGAATGGGGTGAAAGGGAACTGGGGAAACACAGTATTCTTTGATGGCATTCCTGCCTCCAAAGAGCTCTCACAAGCTCCGCCTCCCAAGAGTTCCATCGCCTCCTGGGTACCAAGCCTTTAATATGGGGACCTTTTGAGGACACTCATCCTAACCATAGCAGACAGAAGAAGACTTACAAATCTGCAACCATCTTCCAAAGAAGTGTCAGCTAGTGTTAGTCATCAGGGAAATGCAACTTAAACCCACAGGACTATCTCATCATACTCACTAGGGTGTCTAAATGAAAGGTCTTATCAGTGTGGACAATGAGAAGAGACAACTGGAGGTCTCAAACACTGCTGACCACAAGGCAGCTTAGACGTTCCACAGAAAAGCGCATGAGGCCTCTTAAAAGACAAATGCCCCCTCCCAATAGTATACAATCTAATGTGTTTATGACAAAAAGATCATATAAATATCCCACAAGCTAGCCAAATGATGCCCCTCGAAAGAGTCGCTGCCATCAAAAACAAGAAAACCAGCTGGTTCCCCAGGCAAAAGTGCTTGCACCAAGCCTAGCAGCTTAAGTTCAATACTCAAGATTCACACGATAGAAGGAGAGAACCAACTGCTCCAAGTTGTCCTTTGAGCTCTATTCACCCACTGTGGCGCGCGCGCGCACACACACACACACACACACACATACACACACACACACATACACACACACACACTCTTTCTCACACACAAATAAATCTGTAAGAACTTAAGTGGAGAAAACCTAAGCAATCATCACAGCTACAAGAAGCTAGAAAAGCAGGCATGACCTAGATGACCTAGCTAGGAACCTGAAACGAAAAGGAAATTGAGTAAAAATGCAGCGTGAGCAAAACATCTGAGGTCCTAAGAACGCATCAGTACTGGGTCATTAACTGTAAAACACTTCTGAAGATACTAATAGCTGCTTTAGAAGGAAAAACATGTGTGGGCTATCAGTACTATCTTTCAGCTTGTCTCTAAAATTTAAAAGTATTCCAAAAAATGAAAATACAATGTGGAAGCAAAAGCTGAACCTCCTTCTCCCTCACTTCCTAGGCATTTTATTCCTACATGAATGTTGTCAAAGGGAAACAAACACACAGGTTTGTAAAGACATTTTTGTGAATGTTGAAAGCAGCCTTCATTTGTAATGAAAAAAATATTGGAGCAAATTAGAAATAACCCACAAAGCTTATGAATTTAAAACTTGTGGTATGACTTAGTAAAGAGGCAAAGAGGGCTTGCTGCTCATGCCTGAGGATCTGAGTTCAAATCCCCAGGACACAAAGGAAAACACTCCATTGTAATCCAAGTGCTGGAGACAGGAAGGTCCCTGAAGCTTGCTGCCAGCCAGCCTAGCTCCAGACTCAAAGGAGTAAGGTAGAGGGGTAAGAACAGGACAGTCAGTGTCCCCCTCTGGACTCTGCACACTTGTGCATGGGTGCACATACCCGCATATACACATGCACATAAACCACACTCATACTTACATAAAATAAATAAGCAAACATATAAACAATTGACATGTAACCCCACAATGGAATATGTCATATTAATTAAAAGGGCAGATTGTTGACAGGATAGCAAGTGATCTCAAGGCATTACTCAAAGGGAAACTGTCCAAACAGAAGACTATGAGTTGCACAATTAACTTATACAATTCAACAGAGCGTTCAAAGAGATCCTGCCATCAGAAGTTGCTGATGACAGGTGATGGGGGAATCTGGGGCATGGGATAGGAAGTGGCTAATTACATAGGGTTTGAGCAAACTGTGGGGTTGTAGATGTATTGTTTAGCTTTAGTATAGTGCATATATAATATATCGGTTCACAGTGTATACATTGTGTCAGACCCTATCAAAGGGTAATTGAGATTCGTACAGTTTATTGCACGTTAATTATACTTTCGTGCCATGCTTTGATTTTTATTTAAAAGCAGCATAGGAAGAAGGAGCTAGTTAGATGCAAAACTGGCATGAAGACGAGAGTGCTTGCTTGCATGACAGCGACTTTGTTTCTTACTCTTCCTATGTCACCAGTAAGTCTAGACCAGTGGAAGACAAAGTGAAATTCAGAATTAAGTAGGATTGTTTGGAAGCCATTTTCTAAACAAGGTGGGGAAAATCGTGCTCTCCGATGTGAAGCAGGGATCAGCTAAGATCCACGGTCTGCAAACTGTTTACTTTGAGAAACTACTTTTTCCTTGTAGTGGTTATGGGTTTCCTGGCCATTCACATTCTAATTCCACGACCTCAAAATTCATGAAAATAGGGCTGTATTTGGTTGCTGCTGGAAACAGAGACGTTTGTGGCCTAGGAGTGACTCAGGCTCATGGTCTTGACCTTGTTAGCACGGGACATCAATCATTTGAGCTCGCTGCCACTGGAAACATGACAAAGGAACTGTACCGAGGGTCCAGATAAGGTACACTCAGCTACACACACGTGAAAGGCATAATTGGACCAGCTCTTGTGAACGTGTAGGCCAACCCATCACTGCCATCAAAGCAAACACGTAACCCACTGCAAAAGCTTCCTCGGGCCCCTTCATCACCCTTATCTCCTTCATGGTCTTTTAAATTTGTATTTGTTATTATTGTGTTGTTACGATGAGAGGGTGGAAGGGACACTCGCCATGACACAAATGTGGAGGCTGCTCTCCTGCCACCTGTACGTGGGTTCAGGGGATTGAACTCGGGTTGCCAGGCTCATCCCGCAAGCGTTTTACCCACTAAGCCATCTTGCTATGGAGGTTTTATGTTTAAGCGATGTACTGTAACTCACTTCGATTTGATGAAGCTGAACTCACTTGTGTTTAATGTAGTCCTGTATAAGCCTGCCTCGAAACGCCTTCTATTTGCCCCATCTGTTATTTGCTCCCCATCCTGTCTCTCTGTGTTTTCTTTTTAATCACCGATTTCATAAAAACCATACCCCTTGCACATGCTATCAAATCCTGCATGAGCCTGCGCCTGTCCCTGGCGCTTGAACTTTGTACCGCTGCTACCATGCACTTTATTCCGCCGGTGTAATCAGCCGGCAGGACTGCTCTCCTGTTTGCTCTAAGAGCCCAGTTGTCTTTTAAGGGGATTTAAATGAAAAGAAAACTGTTTACTTACACAATCACTGCTTCCAAGGCTCTTAATTACATCATGCACATCCTTACTTCCCTCTGCTGTCACTCTCTGGCTAAAGGACGGCCTTTACCATTTCCTTCTGAGCCTGTCTGCCAACACTGAGGTCGTCCCATAAATGCCACCTGAGGGAACCCTTCCTCTGAAAGATATTTTCACGAGATACAGAACTCCAGATTGAATTTTTGTCATTTGTTGCTGTACCCTATTTTCCTGGTGACTTGTTTCTAGGGGGAAGCCCTCTGTATGGGATTACCTTCTTCTCAGGCTATGTGTGCACATATGTATAAGTGGACTTCAGACTTTTATCTTGTGAGGCTGGCTTTCTCCACTCTTATGTGGATCCTGAGGACCAGACTTAGGCTGTCAGGATTAGGCCGCAAGTGCTGCCTTTACCCTCTGAGTCAATGGTTCTCAACCTTCCTAGAGCTGTGACCCCTTAATACAGTTAGTTCTTCATGCTGAGCTGATTCCCAACCATAAAATTCTTTTCATTGCTACTTCATGACTGTAATGAGTGGTGTCTCAGTTCCTAAGACCATAGGACATAGGTGTTTTCCTGATGGTCACGACCCACAGGGTTAGAACTGCTGCAATCTGAGCCATCTCATTGGCCCCTCTAGGTTTTTTTTTTATATCACATTTATTTATTCTAGGCAGTGAAAGGCAGCATACAAGTGCTCCCATATGTGTGTGGTATCAGAGGACAGTGTGTAGCAGCTTTTTCTTTCCTTCTACCATGTGAGCCCTGAGACTCAAAGTCAACTTACTTGTCTTGAGAGGAAACACCCTAGTCCACTGATCCATCTTGTTGGCCTCCCTCTGGATACTTTTAAGAGCTGGATTTCAGTTTTGGTCTTGAGAACTTTGATTTCAGAGCTTCTTGGTATAATTATTCCATGTTTCTCATGCTCTTGATTTATTGCATCTGGGGGTTGACAATTTTAAACAAATTTGGAATAATTGCAGCCATTAGCAATTCTTCAGATGTTTTTCAGACACCTTCCCGCTATTTTCCAAACATTAATTTCATATCTCCAGACGCTTCAAAACTTGTCCCGCAGACCCAAGACTCCACGTTCGTCTTGCTTTGCAGGCCCTCTTCTATATGCGCGTTATCCAGGGCAGTTTCTGCTGCTCCATCTTCAAATCCACTCAGATTTTCCAGTGCGGAGCCTGTCATCACTCCGACCTACTGCTTTTCATCTCGTAGACAACAGCTCTCTCCTCTGGAGTTTTTGCTTAGATTCTTTATGCTCTGCACACATTCAGTCTTTCCCCAGCTCCCTAACCACGTGACGTTACTGTTTCAACACCTTTATTGCTAAGGCTTCATCTGGGGGCATTTCTCAGAAACTTTCGGGCAACTGATTTTTTTTTCTCCACTGTGGCTCACATTTTCCTGCTTCTCTTTATGCCTGGTAATTCTTTATTAGATGTCACACAATGTAGACATTCTGGATATTTTTTGCATTCCTAAAAATATACTTGAGATTACTCGGGGACAGTGTGACTTTTCTGGATCCTGCTTTAAAGCTAATAAAGCAGGAATTGAACAACACTGACTCCACTACTGATGCAGAACCTTTTCCACCCTTTCTCCAGTGGTGTGTGACTTATGCACTTCATGCACGGGCAAAACTAACCTTTGAAAACAGCCCTCACAATACTGCCAGACTGTAGGAACTGGATATGGGGACTTTCTGGAGTGTACCTTAAACAAACCTATTTGTCAGAACACATCAAGCTGGCGGACCTGATGCTTTTAGGTCTCTTTATCTTGGTAGTCAGCATGGGAAAGCAAAGCCTCACCTTTTTGCTGGCAAGCAAGGTGGGAACCACGGCCCTACAATCTCTGTTGGAATTCTATTCCAGTGTCTTAGAGAGATTCCCCACAAGGAACCACCTATTGGAGGTTTTACCACCTCCCAGTAGTGCAATATGGGAATGTGGACCTTTGAGAAATACCTATAATCCAAATTGCAGCAACTGTTTTCTTAATCGCACATGTATTTAATGAAACTACTTTGGGGTGCTCTACCTTGTAGAGTGAATGCAAGGGACAGGACTAATATTCCACGGTCCATACCCTTTAAAGGTGGCTTTATTACATTATCCTATTTGGGCAATGTATCTATTCTGTAAAATTAAGTATTACCTCCTCATTTGCAAGATGAAAATGGTAGGCACTGGGTGCCCAAACTTGCCCAGGTTGGTCTTAGGTCTACAGCCTTCTGAAGTCATTTTCTTGTTCTTAAAAAGAGACCTAGTCGCCCAAGACTTGAGTTTTTTTAATCTTGGAAGGTGAAGAACGCTTGTCAGGATGGTAGAGACACTGGGATCATTGAACTGGATACTGGACTCTTTGAACGGCAGGAATGCCCACGCCACACACCACACAGAGTTCATCTGAGCCTCAAGGAAGTCTTCTACGAGACAAGACACGTGGCTCAGATCAAATGAAAAGACGCTGCACGGCAACTGTAGGGAGAGGAAGGAATGTGCTACTACTTGCTTCTGTCCTGGAGGTGGGTTGTAAAGAACAAGGGCTACTTTGTCCTCAAACCGGGGAACAACCTGGGAGGCCAGGGTCAAGGCTGTCAGGTTACAGAATGGAGCTAGCTAGCGTCTGTCTTCCGTCTATCTCCAGCTCCTCCAGTTCCGGAAAGCCTGACTCACAGGTTGGTCACCTGTCTGGTATAGATCGAGGAGAACACAGCAGTGAGGTCATCAGAGAGCAAGGGCCAGAACTGCTTCCCTGAACTGCGTTCAGAACATAGCCTCTAGCCGTAGCAGTTCACAGGCACCTCTGCTGGAGGCTGCTTCTGTGGGGATGAACCGTCTCTCAGACCCACAGCACGCTCCTCAGGCAGCCTCAGCCCGCCCCGCTTACCTTCTCTTGCCTCACCCAGTGGAGAACCGAAAGTGAAACGCCCATTATCCTGTCTCTTGGAAAGTTTCTCTGGAGCCCTAAGGGCAAGCCTGGGGCCACCTAAAGGGGAGGATGACACTAAGATTAAGGCTTTAGTCTGAGGTTCTGTTTAAAAGGAAGGGTTGGGTGAGTAAATTTCCACCCCACCCTACCCCACCCTACCCTAGCCTAGCCTACCCCAGCCTTCTGTGTGCAAGCTGGTCCTCTCTGTTAGTGTTTGACTTTCATCAGCCAACATAAATCTTTGCTTGAGCAACAATGCGCACAAGAGGTGGTGGGAATGGAGGTTACGTTTCTTGTGCTTAGATGGGTCTCATCATCCTCAACTTGTGTCACTGCGTGTAGAGTCAAAGGCAGGGAAAGGAATCAGAAGAAATCACATCGATGCTTGCTTGACCCCAACCCCATACACATAATGCCTTTTCTTTTTAAGAAGAAAGGGAGGGGGAAGGGAAAGAGGGAGAGAAAGGGGGAGGAGAGGGGAAGGTAGAGTGCCGAAAGGAGAGAGAAGAAAAGAGAAAGCAAAAGGAAGTGGAAGGGGAGAAGAGAAGGGAAGGAAGGGAAAGGAAGGATGCCTGAACCGGGCTCTGAACTGAAACCAGGGTGTAACCATTTATTTCAAACATGTTAGGAAGTCTCCCGTCTCAATATTTTTTTTGGTGTGTGTGCACACACATGCGCTGCCCCCCCATACACACACACACACACACACACACACACACACACACACACACAAACATCTTTCATTGTAGGGTCAAGAACAGCCTATCAATGCCGTGAATCAGTGTGGGCTCACGTTGCTCAGCCTCAGGGTCAGAGCTGGCTTTTGTCGGAAATGCCCTCTCATCTCAAGCACATGATCGTTCCCAGCATCTCCACAAAGGCCTCTCATCCTCCTTGACAGGTCTGTGAGTTTTGTGTGTCATTGTCCTGTTGGGGAAGCCGAGGCCCACAGAAGTAGACAGCTCTCGAAAGCCACCTGCTAAACTGAGTGTGTAAATTCTATTTGAACAGAAGAGTAAGAATTGAGCTCTGATCTCTTCGTGGTGGAAGGTGGTGGGCTGTTCCCAGCACAACCAGACATCTTCAGGGTCTCCAGCAAATATTCAAATATTTTTCACAACAAGTGTAATTGCTTTCCATTGCTATGACAAAATAGTTTGGCAAAACAGTGTGTGGGAGGTAAGACTGATTTGGACTCATGGTTTCTGAGTTCTCAGCCTTCCAGGGTGGGCGAGCATGGCAGAAGAGACCAGCTCATATCACAGAAACTAGGAGAGAGGAAGGGAGAGAAAGTGTGTGTGTGTGGGGGGGTTGTTCCTGTGCTCTAAACTTTCTTCTTTATCCCCTTTTATCCCACCAGGAACCCCTGGCCTATGGTATGGTACCAACCACATTGAGAGTGATCTGATCACCCTGCCCCAGGCCCCCACCCTCAGCAGACTCACCAAGAGCTGTGCTTTATTAATCTTCTAGGCATCTGTCAACCCAGTCAGGTTAGCAATCAAAAGTGATCACCCCAACAGTCATCTCCAGATGTCTCTAACAATAGGGTGGGTTTTTTTTTTTGGCAAATTGTCTTTGAGTCATCTCCAATGCACATATATTACTATTTACTTATAATTTACATGTACCAATCAATGACAGATAGCATTACCAACACACACGCTAAGGCATCAATCATCAGTAATGACAATGGCTACTGTGGTGGTCTGAATAAAAATGGCTCATATATTTGAATGTTTGACCATCAGGGAGTGACACGATTTTAGAGGGATTAGGAGGTGTGGCTTCGTTGGAAGAAGCCTGTCACTTTGGGGTTTTGAAAGCCCAGTCCAGGCTCTTGCTCTTCCCGGTGCCTGAAGATCTGCATGTAGAACTCTCAGGCACTTCTCCAGCAGCGTGTCTGCCTGTGTGCTACCGTGCTCCCTGCCATGATGATAATGGGTTAAACATCTGAAAAGTAAGCAAGCTCCAGTTAAATGTTTTCCTTTATAAGAGTTGCTGTGGTCATGTATCTCCTGACAGCAATAAAACACCGACTGAGGCAAACAGGAGTCTCCCATACAGGAAAGCTCTGACAATTTGGAGAAGTTTGGGGCTAAATCTTGTCAATGTAATTAAGTCATTGGTAATTTACTTACAATACATTAATGGCAATTTGTTTCAGGAGCAGAAAACAGTAGAACTTTTTTTTCTCATCTTGTTGTGTTTGAATTGTATGCAGTGTCTACAATGTATGTTTTCCTTGCTGAGACATGTAAGCCATGTGTCCATTTCCTGAAGATTATCTGGGTAAAGTTGTCTCATCTGGCTTGTAAATCTACTCATTGTACCTATATGTAGGAGGGTTCGTCTTTATTTCTGTGCTTTGATTGGTTAAATAAAATAGTTGCCTGGGCCATTTGATAGGGCAGGACTTAGATGGGCGGGGAAAAGAGAAGAGG